>QLOR01000490.1:0-57313 GCA_003313825.1 Sarcodon aspratus
CGATAAAGTCGCCCAACACTACATCTTCCTTCAAGCTGACGATATAGTTGCCTACAGTCTGCTCCGCCAGGTTCGAGTCCTCGTTGTTTGCTCCGGGTGTTTTTTCGTCCTGCGGCGGGTGGCTCGACATCGCCCGGCTATACATACGAAATATCAACAACCTTGAACCTCCAGCAAAACCTGACTGAGGCCAAAACAACAAACATACACATGATATTTAGACAAAGCTTGAGACCGACGGGCGCCGGATACTAGCCAACGGAAGTTAGTAACCCCCTACGACAACTTGAGAGATCCAAAAGGGAAACACCTGAGGATTTGACAGCGTTGCTAGCAAACCTAGATGCCATATTTCCAGACTGATGAACGTTCGCAGATGTGAGTGTGAGCAGAACGCCCCTATTGAACTCGCTGTCTCGATCATTGCGATCGTTGGCGGAATTTACTCAATCGACTACTTGTACCTCGCCTCTCTGCACGACTAGAAAGGATCGCAAAGACCACTAAATGTTCTCAGCAACTTGAAAAGCTGTATCGGAAGACCACAACAACCCAAATAGCTGGACTTCGGGAAGGCGTAGCATCCGTGTGAATTCTGCGTAATCCCCAGTCACCCCATTATCATACTACTCTCACTGGGTTCGCTACAGCTCTCAGTCAAAGCGACACCGCTCACCTCGATTTTCCAACAAATCAACCCGCAAAATCATGTCGGATCGCGACGTCCTCATCTCCATGGGTTTCGACTCGTCAAGAATAGATTGTACGCCACCCCATCCCAATCACATAATATGCAATCTTTCATACTAAGAACAATACACCTCGCAGGGGCACTCAAGGCCACAAAAAACCGAGGCCTTCAACCAGCGATGGACCACATCCTCGAGAACGAAGGCAACCCGGTCCCAGATCCAAACGCAGCGACGTCAACATCCGCAAGTGGCACCAGTAGTGGCGGTGGAGGGAATGACATGGATGTAGACAACGAGGACGAAGATGATCTCGCAGCTCTGAAGGCTGTTTACGGCCCTGGCGCCACCTCTTCGAGTGGGGACACAGAACCAAAGGCACGTCCTCACCCCCCCAATAAAGTCTCATCATGCGTTTAATACAACGTCTGACCAAAACAGAGCATCAAATGTTCTCTCTGCGGGAAGATTTTCAAAAACACCGCACTGGCGAATTATCACGCCGAGAAGAGTGGACACGATCAATTTGAAGAATCGACAGAAGAGGTTCGTTCTGTCACGTTCCCTCCCCACTACATAGTGCCAATCCTCACATTTCCAGATCAAACCGCTAACGGAAGAGGAGAAGAGAGACAGATTAGAAGAATTAAAAAACAGACTTGTAGACAAACGTGTGCAAAAAGCCGTACAAGATGCCAAGGAAGCAAAAGCCAACGAGGCTATCAGAAGAAAATCCGGAAAGGTATGAATATTTGCCCTACATGGTATCTTTGTCTTCCGAGTAAGTATCTCCACCCCACAGGATATTGGCAAGCTCAGGGAAGAATTGAAGGTCAAGGAGAGCATGAACGATGCTGCGAAGAAGCGACAAGGTTGGTAATCCACTGAACCCTGATCAATGTCTCGTATATCGATCCCAGTTTCTAGAAAAGCTGGATGACGCTCGGGCAAAGGCCAAGATCAAGGCCCAGATCGAGGCAGACAAAAAAGAACGAGCAGAGAAAGCCGCTCGAGAAAAGGCCATCAGAGAAGGCGCCGCTGTCCCTCCACCACAAGACTCTCCCTCACCCGCTACATCAGCACCAAAGCCAGCTGTCTCTGGTAAGGATTTCAAAGAAACGCGGTTACAGATTCGAGTGGAAAGCGAGGGAAAACAATACGTCACAACCTTGCCCAGCGATGCCAGTAAGTACACACAGCCCCACACGTCCGGAACGGAAACTCATGATCGTCTCCCAAGCGTTACAAGACGTCGCAGAGTACCTTGCTTCCCAGACGCTTTCAGTAGATGTCGACACAGTAAATCTTGCTCAGCACTTCCCCAGGAAAGCATTCAGTAGGCAGGATTTCTCAAAAACCCTGAGAGAGCTCGGTTTAACCCCTTCTGCCGTTCAGTTGTCTTTCATATCGCTAATTTTGGGGTTTCTTACACTGTTTCACTTTTTTCAGGTTCTTCTCGCTTCATGAGTACCGCGGAGGAGGATAGCATCAGGTGATTCCCGTTGGGAGCGAACTGTGTTTTGTATCAACTTAATCAAATGTAATTTAGCATCTCGTGGAAAGGACTTGACACATAAGATGCATAAGATCCCAGCTTCGCCGCACTGCATCTACATGTGTTTGTGGAGTTCAAATAGCGCTTGCAATTAGACCCTAAAAACCGCATGGATTGTCGGGTATTAAGTTAACTACTTTACACATCTCCAAAAAACGACTAGCTTAAGATATTGTTATACAAGCATCAAAGATATAGGAGCCAGTCAGAATAAAGCAGCATCGCATAAATTGTCAACATCCAACCAGTCAGCACCCTCGTCCAATAGCATTTGCCATAAGTGATTCCTACACAGTCATAACTATTCAGCGCCAGCACGATAGAAAGGAGCCCGAGGAAGGGACAAATCTGAACATGCAGACTTACCGTAACCATTTCGGAATCGATGGCGTGCCCCAAAACCTGGTTTGAATGCCTCGAACATGGGCTTGTTCCACGTACTTCCGGATATTCTTCTTGCCTAACGAGGGTATAATCCAACTCGCGCCGACCGTTGAACTCCACGACGCGCTGGCCAACGGACTCAATGTCATAGTAAAATTAACGTCTTCTCTGTCAAGATTCTTGAGAGGCGCATCGTAAAATATGTAACGAATAGGGTCGTCCGGAACTCCCGCCAAGATGGAAGAAAGGGGAGTATTGCCGGAGCCAACTATCGTCACAGCACTGAACACAATGGTTGCGTTCGGATCAGAGGTATTATACGTCGTTAGGTAGCCTGCTTTGTAGAGAGGCTGCAATGTTTCGCGAAGTAACTCATAACCTCTGTGAGGCCGTCAGAAGCAGAAGTGTATCGAGAGGCGGGTGAAACTCACGAAGGACCATCGGACTGTATGTCGACAACGATCTGCAATGGCATATAAGGTGCCGTCGCAAATACACCGCTAAAATACTCATTAGAGGTGGAGACGGCCAATGATGACAAAAAGGATATGCACCAGGTCTCATTCCCACTGTTAGACTTGTTTGCCGCGTCCAGAAGCCAATCCAAAGGTTTGAGATATAGATTTTCCAAGGTATTATTCGGTGATATGGATGTTGGGTTGTCTCCCACCTTTACATCCCGATATCAGAGTTGATCAGGAAGAGTAGATAAGATGACATACAAGCAGTTTGCTGTCCTTTTCCCAGACAGCGACTTCAACACTCGATGCTCCGTAACTCAGAGCTCCCAATAGCGGGACATATTGTTTATCTGGCAGGCTCCAACGTCACAAACCATTTAAAGGAAACATTTATGACTCACAGTCATCACTCGAATGAAACCTTTTCGGAACAACACCAGCAGTAAACGGCATGTTTGGTTGGTAGACTCCACCCATATAAAATTTTAGGTTGTTGTTATCTGAGTGCAGTCTTGGTGGCGCCAGGAAGAATGCGAGGAGGAAAATGATAACACTGGGGAAGAAGATAAGCACAACTGTCCGTATTTTATGCCTTCGCACTCTTGCTAGCCATAGCGGTTCGGTCGTGATCATAATACGGCGAGACCATTTGAACGCTCGGCCTGAGCCTGCTTTCTCCGAATCTACGAAACCATGTAGCTGTTTGTGGGCATCCTCTGAAGTCTGGATGTCTGAGGTGGAATCAAAATGGCGGACATCAGGGTAATCTGTGCGGAATGGGATGGATACTGCTGGCTCCAGACTCATAATGGGCAGTTTGGCGGGCGCAGCTGTGACATGTACGAACAAAAAACCGAAAGTTCCCGATTTGTGCTGATACCAGCGTTCGGCCCGAGAACTTGCGGTTAGAATAATCAAAAATAATTAAAAAGATATTCAGAACCGTAAGTACTACAGTACTCTCGTCTACAGTTCGTCTGCGAGATGCTTGTTTTTCTCGTCGGAATGATCATCATCATTTTCCTCAACCGTCTTCCCCAGCTTAGACGCTGTCATCGGCGGCTGCGGTTCCTGACTATCCGCGACTGCGGATGGCAAAGGTATCTCTCCATCTCCTACATCGGGCGTTTGCGTCCCAGATCTCCCTTCGTCTGTAGACGTGTCTCGAGGAGCTTCAAACACTTCCTGCTTGTCGCCATAAGACGTATCCTCCTTGTTTTTCTTAGGCTTCAGATCGATTGTACCTTTGATTACGGATTTAAAGAACTTGGAAATCGCTTCTGCCTTCATTACTCCTGTAATGCCGACAATAAGAACCGGGTATGTGATATGCTATATATAAAAGAACACACCTTCATACAAAATTGGCTCTTCTGAACCACTTGTGTATACCAAGATTTTGTTCTCTTTCTCACCGCCTGGCTTCAAACCTAACTCGATGGAAGACTTGCCATTCGAGTCGTGACTGAACCCAAAGTCCATGCGGTGTTTGTATTTATTTGCAATTACTTGCCAAAGTAACGGCAACTTCTCTGCCTTGTGAAGGAGCAATGCATGTGGCTTGTCGGTCTGCTGATATGACATACAACATGTCGGAAAAACATAGAAGGTGTTAACACTGCATAGGCTCCTACCTTGATCCACTTGGATATATCATTAACCGTCTTGAGTTTCTTGACACCATGTGGAACGTTCCGCGAAGCCCAATAGTAAAACGAGTTTGCGTTTCTTTCGCCATTATGCAGAATTGGCGGCGCTTGACTTCCACGAGGGAATAACTGGTATATGGTAAGGACACTGCTTCCAGACAATCTCCAGAACAAACCTTGACAGTCGGGAATCCTTGCACACCCTAACAAAACGGTTAATACCCCTGCTCAAGTACAACACAAGTCAAAGTACTTACCTGCTCTCCACACAATGGTTTGTTTTCTTCTGCATCGCAATCCACAGCGTACAACGGGATCAAGGGGTGTAATCCTTTAGCTGCCTTGCTATACTCTGGCACCATTCGTTGACAATGCTATTCGGCGAAATGAACACACATTGCAACGCTTCCCACCAGATCATGAACTTACACCACACCACGGAGCGACGAACGCGACGACGCATGTTTGCTGGAAGTCAAAACCAGCTAGAACTCAGTTCAACAGTATTCAATAGTAAACATCGAAACTATGACATACGTTTTCCTTCATTGCCTTCCTGAATCCTTTCGTATCAATAGATTTTACCAACGAGCCTTTGGGAAATAGTGCAGCTGAAGTAAGACATGGTGCTAATGCGATGGAAAGGATAAAAGCCAGTAGGTGTGGTAACAACATTCTTAGGTGGTTGAGAACCTTGTGTGGATGCGTGACAGGTATAATAAAACCTCTTAGCAACGTGTCTGGTTCACACGAATGCAACGCTGACGTGGTTAGTTCTTCGCTTCTTTGGCTCGCCGGATTTATTTCCTCAACTAAGATAAGTCTAAATATTTGTTAATACCAACCAGTTTACTCTAAAGTTGTGGACTTTTCGAAGGGCCGAGAACTTCTTGTCTCTAAGGTGGAATAAGGGCCTGTTTACTCGGCTTCCTCAATCCACTTGAAGCTGAGGGATACGGGAGTCTCTCAACGTTGACCGCATAACGTTTCCACAATCTTTCCAGCACTTAGCACAGTTTTATCGCGGCCCCATTGGCCAACCAAACTCATACCAACAGGCCAGCCATCGTCGCCTAATCCCACAGGAACACTAAGGGCCGGCAAACCCGCAAGTGAAGCTGGCACAGTCAACACGTCCTGGACATAGGACTCCAACCCGGATGAGTCGTGACCATCGGCTACGTCCAATCGAGGTGCTGTACGAATAGCTGAAGGGTGGATCAATATGTCTACACCCTCTTCAGGAGCCGAATTTATGGACTGGAGCACGTTTTGCATCCGAAACACTTTATTGAAGTCCGCCCGAACGTGCTGACGCACTCGTTGAGCTTGAAGGAAGTAATTGTCGAATGCGCTAGACGGCAAAAAGGAAGTCACCAAAAATGGAGGAATATTGTTTACTATATGGAGGAACTTACTCCGCTGTCAGCGCATATGTTCCTAACAAAATCCTCCTTTTTACCTCGGGGCCAAACCCAACTGACCTGGAATGCGAGTAAACGCGTGCAGTCTTCTTTTTGTCCGAATCAGGTGGTGGATCAATGTGAAGCCCTGTACCAGGTATAAAAAAACGCTACCATAAAGAGCGGACGAATTTACCGTATTGAATCCCATCGTATCTGGCTAGGTTGCTGCTCGCTTCAGCACTCGCAATAACGTAGTAAGCACTCAACGCGTATGGCGTCGAAGGCAAAGACACAGATTTGATATCTGCACCTAGTGATTGTAGTTTCGAAAGTATGCGCCGCAATATGTTTGTGACACTGGGATCTAGTTCAGCCGGAAAATATTCCTACAGACATGTGTTAAAGATATGATAGAAATATATAGCCAGAGTCTTACACAAGGCACGCCAATTCGTAAACCTTTCAGGTTTTCAGATGTCCAAGGCAATCGATCCTTGCGAATGTTTCGGATTTCAGATTTTGCAGCAGTGTGGTCACGGGCATCATATTTATTCAACACATCTGGGTGAAAATGAAAATTCTGCCTTTTACGCCGAATAAAAGTTGACTTGCCAAAGACTTTCTCCGCGTGTGCGACATCCCTTGAAAGAACTCCAACACAGTCGAGACTATCTGCGAACGAAACAACGCCCCACCTACCCCAAAGCTGATAAGAACGCGAGGGGATGCGAGGAACGAGTTGGTTTACCTGCTTAACAAGCCATAAGATGGCTTTAAACCTACAACACCACAGTATGAGGCGGGCAACCGAATTGAACCGCCAGTATCAGTCCCCAACGCCCTGTCAGAAAATCAGTGCTCAGATTTCAAAACAAATCACAAGAAATCTAACGCATCACACAAGCCTGCTGCTACAGCGGCAGCACTTCCACCTGAACTCCCACCGGCAGATCTTCGTTCACGCGGGTCGAAAGGATTTATCACCGGCCCATGAATAGAGTAAGTGTTCAATGATCTGATGTAGTTCTGAATTAATGCATTGGTGGCAAGCAAATATTACATACCCCATGCCAAATTCATCACAGTTAGTTTTTCCGACAATCCTTGCTCCAGAGCGTTCAAGAAGTTGTACAACGGTTGCGTCAAATGGTGAAATATGCTCTATCGGCACATTTTCAGCTAGATTCCGGTTTCTGAATATGCTTCCCACCTTTCAGCATTGACGAAGAGCAGGTGGTAGGCATAGATGCTGTGCATATGTTATCCTTGACAGCAATGGAAAGTCCTGACAAAGGCAACGCCGTCGAGACATTTTGTGGTGAGGCGGAGGAAGTGTAAACCAGAGCATTGATGAGAACATTATCCCTTATAACCCGAGTTGACTGCCTTCTCGAAAGTCGAAGGTTCAAGGACAGAGAACGTGTTTTAAGGCATAATCTTTCCGGAGGTCTCGACAAGATGCGTCTCATCAAATGCTCCGACTGTTCAAGCTTGAAACTTGAGCGCGTCCAAGTCCAGGATTGCAGAAAGTTGATCGACGGTAATATCCGAATTCACTTCCTGTTGACCAACTCGACCAATACTTTTGCACCAACTCTGGGACTCTTCTGCATAACCCAAGGCTTGCGAAATGACGAGCAGATTAAAGCGCAAACTAAACGACCTTGGTGTCGATCCTTCAAGCTCCAAAGCCAACGAATCATTCTGTCTTGTACGCCGCTCGCGAGTACCTCGAACATCGACCGCATTCATTGAATCCCTAGATAGGAACCCCTCTTCCACCATTAGAAAAGTCGAAAGATACTGGAGAGTTTGTTCCATTATGGAAACAAGAAGTTTGTCCAGCTCTTCGATGACGCATGCTCTAGTTAATCTCAAGTCTCGCAGGTTAAGGATGAGAAAGGACGAAGACGACTGCACGGTGCATTTACAGGTGGTTTCTCTGCAGGATATTTTAATACAGTTGGGTCGAAGGAAGGTAAGTTTGTAGCCAACTTTCTTACAAGGTAATTTACGCCAGTTTTCATCAGGATGGACTCCCTCGACGTTTGTATCATCTCGGTCGGACCGAGTAAAGCAGAAAGTAGCACGACCAGAAGACTACATGGATGAAGAGGACTTGGCAGAATTTCGTGATGCTCAGAAGTTGGTCGACGAAAACGAAGAAATGGATCTGACAGGCGGCACTCAAGCAGAACTGAGGGCAAAAGCAAACGCAGCCGAGACCGAGAAAGAGTCAGTTGATTTCTTCCCTACCATTGCATTGGGATTAACTCGACAATAATGTCTCAAGTTCGATGGCTCTCACACTGGAAGAAGCCTTGCTGCCGACCCCAAAAGACTCCGCTGGTGCTCGTATTCTCAAAAAAATGGGTTGGAGGCCAGGTCAAGGGATCGGCCCTCGGTTGACTTGGCGCCAACACAAGATACAAGATCTGCAAGCTTCTTCAGGGTATTTGATTGCGCAAGACGATATTAAACTTGACGAAGACAACGAGGATGAGGAAGCCAAGAAACATACATATCCTCGACGAGATACACCTGTGCTTTCGACACCACGAAAAGAGAACTCTCATGGAATAGGGTATATACCCGGAATGAGCTTGAATGATACTTTGGACGGTGCCAAGAGTACTGCCAACTCAGGTCGTCAGATATCGGGTGAGTATGGATTTGTCCTTTAGAAATGTCAATTCACGCAAGGGGAAGCTGGGTTCGGTCTGGGAGCCTTGAACGACGCCGACGAAGATGATCTAGACGTTTACGAATCTGGCTTTCCGTCTTCTAAAAATCGCGTCGCATATGAAGACGTTGACCCCGAAGACCTTCATACAACAATCGGCAATCGAAAAGCGAGAACCCGAAAAGAATCGACGAGAATTGTAAGTTCCAAATAATCTACAATTTTACGAACTGAGCCCTAAAAGAGAGACAGCCTTCGACCACAATACAAACTTTCAGTGATGGACGGCCTCTTATATCAGGGTTTATACTTTCCCATAAATCTGTAGTTGAAGATAGATGGTACCTCACTCACACCTTTATTTCATCAGTCACTGACTCTAAGGGCGTGTAGGTTCCCACTACAAGATGTACCATCAGGATGGAAACCTGATCCACAACGTGTTTGGCAACAAGAAAAATCGGGTAAGGAAAACGATAGCAATGCTGTGTCGTCTAAACGCCTTGCTGGTCAAAGTTGGCGGGATAACATGTCCGCAGATCAAGTACGCTCTACATCACGTTTTTTACTTATATTTGTACGAATCACGTTTCCAGAGAGGAACTATATTAGGGGAAACACCTATACCTTCAAAGCCTCGCTCCGTATTCGAGTACATATCTCAAAAAGACCGGGATCGCCTGCGAGGTTTCGTCCCACCAGATCGTCAAAACATCGCCCCTCCGTCAGATTCTGCCTTGCCCTCACCACAGCCTGAACAAGTTAAAGATCCAGCATCTTTTACGTATCCTCGCATCGAGCCTCAAGTTGCGAAAGCAGCATTATCAGGGTTCAAACCATTTACCTCAGATCCGGTCAAACAAGCTCGATACACCGCGTATCTCCAATCTCAATCGCAAGCCTCTGGTGAGAACGAACAACGGCAGTTGAAACAGACGCCCGGGCAAGATTTAGAACACTTCCAGAGGGAACTGGAGGAGTATGCGCAAGCTGCGATCGTGTTTAAACCTCTTTCAGGCGCTATGGCGGGGAGGTTTACAAGTGCAACTGTTGTAGATAACGCAGCTCAAGTCATTGAAGGGCTTCATACACCTGTCCAAGAACCTCCGAAGGCAGACCCTGTTCCAGAGCCCAAGGCTGAAGAGAAAGAACAGGATGCTAAGACGCATGCTGCAACGAATGGGATGTATGGTTCTTTGACGAGAGAAGTGGTTCCATGGCAACCGGCGAAGTTGTTATGCAAACGGTTTGGGGTCAAGGAGCCGGAGATCGAACAGACTCTAGAGACCACTCAAGCAAGTGGCAGTACTTCGGCAAAGAACTGGGAGCCTGAGACCGACCTGGCTGAAGCACAGTTGGTTACCGTTGGTGCATCAACACAAAGTCTGGATGTTGCTCGGAGCAATGGAGGAAGTGGCCGCCGGGATTTTGCAAACATCGGAATGGGAGAGGACGAGACCCAGGGGAGAGATACTCTGACCTATGAAAGGCCTGGCAAAGACATATTCAAAGCGATATTTGCCAGCGACGATGAAGATTCTGATGATGAAATCGAAGGGAGCAACGAAAAGGACGAGGATCAGGAAATGCCTCCGCCACTTCTTCCCCCCTCTCAATCCGCGAACAATTCAATAAAAGTCGAGCCTGCGCGTAATACCGCTACAGAGACTGTGGATCTGTCTTCGTTCAAACCTAAATTCGTACCACGTGCAGAACGCGAAGGAGACCAAACCGCATCATTGAAAAAACGGAAAAAAGACAAAGAAAAGAAGAAAGGTGGAAAGGTTTTGGTTTCATTTGAGGTTGAGGAAGAAGACAATGCCACCCCGCCGACCAGAGAAAGGAACCGGAAGAAACGGAAGTCAAAACATCCGGACAAAGTTGAAGACGATGACGGTATGTGGGTTGAAAAACCTGTCCCAGATGTGGTACAGTCACTCGGAACGACGCCGGTAGAACAGAAAGCGATGGAGAATACAGCGAAAGGCAAAGAAGAAGGGACTACTAGAATGAGGAAGAGAGCGATTGATTTCCTGTAGCTATCTATGTTTGCAAATAACGTAGCATGTTTCGACTGTTGAAATTTACCTGGATAATAAACGACCAAAGCAAAGATCAAATCATCATACCATTCTCTGGGACATTGTCAACGTTACCTGCCGCGAAATGACTGAATCGAAACTAACACTCAAGCTTGGACATTTTACGATCCAGTTGAGATGGGTTGTAAACAACATGCCATACAAACTCGTCACCCGTCCTCTACGTTTGAAACGAAACCAATACATAGGAATGCAATGTGTACAAGAAACTTTACATTGAAAGGAATCAAATAACGTACAAGTATTAATTGGCAAGCAAAACAACAGCTATGTATGGTCGCAAATAGTATAGTAAACTGATGAGAAAGACAAGTATGAATGTGATGTTGCATGCGTGGCGGGTGTGTGGTGGTATAGGACGACCAGATTCTGGTATGGAACGATCCGGCGGCGAGTGTCCGTCAATTTTAGTGTGGGGACGGATTGCGGATTCAATGGAAGAGGAGGCTGAGCCTACATTGGCTAGACCCGAACGTCCGTGCAAAGGGAGGCCACTACTGGAGACGGAGTTGTGCCACAGGAGAGGAAGATTCTACGGGTGTAGGCAGACTGGAGGTATCTGTCCAAAGAGAATAGCACTGCGCCTGAGACTCGGCATGTACGAGTCGGCTAAGGTCTAGCCTTAGAGTGCGTGTGCCAATAACAAGGAGTATCTCAATATCACACAGTCCACTCTGGAAGATCGCGGAACCAAGAAGCACCTATCTCCGTCTGGCCCCAAAAGCCATCCATAACTAAGATTACGGATTCTATCAATAGACCTGACAACGATCATATGGCTTACGGGACCCGCGACAATCTTGCCAATGCGTACATTCCAAACACGAATGGTGGTGTCAGACGATCCTGAGACAACTTGCATGCCATCTGGCAAGAACGTGACGGAATTGATTCAGTGAGTATGACCTTGGAATGGGCCTGTGATAATCTGGCCTGTTTCTATATCTCAAACGCGAACGGAGTTGTCACTTGACCCTGACAAGACCTGTTTCCCGTCCGGTGAGATTGCGACAGATTGAATGTTGTCCGTATGGCCTTGACATGCGGTCATGGTGCCTGTATTTGCATCCCAAATGCGAATTGTGTTGTCATGTGAGCCTGAGACGACCTGCCTGCGGCGGCTGCCATCCGGTGAGAATACGACGGAATGAACGTCACCAGTGTGGCCTTTAGGCTTTGAAGAACCCTCCTGCAGCACGGCCTGTCTCCACGTCCCAAATGCGAATGGTGTTGTTATGTGAAGCTGAGACAACCTGCTTGCCATTTAGCGAAAACGCGATAGAATTGATCCACTTGAAATGTGCTTTGAAGAGACTTGCGGCGATCGCGCGAATAGTCTTGTCACCAGTACCGAAGATGGCCTGTTTACCTTCCGGTGAGAAAGTAACCCACTCAGAGTGGCCTTCAAAGGGACCTGCAGTGACTTCGTCTGCCCTCACATTCCATATACGAACGGTATTGTCACACGAACCTGAGACGACCCGCTTGCCATTCGGCGAGAACGCAACTGAATGAACAGTACCGGTGTGGCTTAAGAGAGGACCTGAAGCAACCTGGCCAGTGTTTACATCCCAGATTCGAATAGTGTTATCACATGAGCCGGAAACAACCCATTTGCCATCTGGTGAGATAGCGACAGAATGGACTCTGTCAGTATGGCCTAAGAGAAGCTCTGCAATAAGTCGGCCAGTTTTCACATTCCAAGAGCGAATGGTGTGGTCATACGAGCCTGAAACTACTCGCTTGCCATCTAGTGAGAACATGACAGAATGAACATCGTCTGTGTGGCCTTTGATAGGACATGTAGTAACCTCAGGTTGACCGGTATTCACATCCCAAATGCGAATAGTTTTGTCGTGCGAACCTGACACGACCCGTTACCATTCGGTGCAAACGCGACCGAATTTATCCACCCAGGGTGGCCTTTAAATCGTATCCCACCAGCCCAACAACCCTGATATGTATAAACCTATGAAACTTGTTGGAGTCACGATTTCGGACATATGAGTGACGGTATGGAACACGCACGATGAGGCAGCTCACTGATATGTTCATACATTAAAACATCAAGGTAAACGCACAGCTTGAAGATACGTCCCACCTAAAGAACGCTGGAGACAAGAGTTTACTGACATAATGGAGTTGTGATATCATCAGCATCGGGAAGCATCTGAAGTTATTCTCATAACGTCATATATGGATATCGTTGACTCGGAGCCAGCGAAATTCGCCTATTTGAAACTTGGATGAAACTTGAAGCAACAATGAGACGTGAATATTATAGTAACCTAAGAGAAAAAACTACAATTTGCCATGACAAACCTTTACCAGGTCCTTGCATAGATGCGTTGTTTATCTGGTGGAGAAATCGGACATGGACGAATGGGTGAGGTATAACGTATAAATATTGATTGAGATGAGAAAGTTATCATCTGGTACCTCCGTCAAAAAATTCGAAGGAGGCCAGAGATTCTACGTGTCTACGCCGTCAAATATCCAGCACTGAATAGAGCGAAGTGGTGAGGCAATTCAGCGAAGAGTGCGAGACTGTTTGTACACGGTCTGGTTATGAATCCATGCGAAGAATATCAAGCTCCGTTCTGCTGTGAGTAGTAGTTCAATAAGCGTAGCGGATAAAACTCCACTTGAAGGACTCGTTCGGAATATTCCGACGCTTTGTCCGTTGGCTCGTCTCTGTTTCGAACGGAGTGACCAGTCTATTTTGAACTTGCCTGGTACCAAACGGTCCACTAGTCGTCATGAAAATGCATGCTCACAAGGCCTCAAGCTTCATCGAATTCTTGCTCATACTATCGTCTTCAATGTGTCAAACTTGGTCCTTGTAATAATGGAATTAATCATCTAGTTCTATGTTATCGAGTCCTTCATTTCTAGGTTGACAGCGCACTACAAACTAGCTTAAATGACAGGCCTTGACAGTAAGAAGGTACTCCATTTCTCAGGATGGACGTATGGTTGCGTGAATATGAAGTCAAGAAAGCAAACGACGCAAGTACTCCGGTGCATTCGTACATCAACTATGACATAGGCTCGTCTCGGTTTTATTTTCTTTCTATGGAGAGCTGAACCTTGAGTTCCAGTAATAGTGTGAGTTCACAAATCGTTTGGTGATATGCCGCGTGATTACTCACTTCCGAAATGGTCTCCTCTATGATTTGGGACAGTTTATCCACGAAAGATGGGTAATGTTCGAGAAAGGATTTTGCACAATAGAGACAGGTATCGATCACGTCTCGGACAGTGTCTATCCAAATCTGGTTGTCTTTGACAGCTTCTCCCCAAGGCCGTTTGTCCAACTGCACCATGATCTTTTCCCAGCAAACGAGCCACACATAATTAGTTATGGAGCTGACTCCAGGTATTTTCTTCGTTTCCGACCTGCCGCATGATCCGGATCTTCTTCCGGGACACGGATCCTTCAAGTATGGAAAATTCTGGAATGCATCGCGTCCCGTAATTTGTTTCAGTTTTGTCCTACAGTGGTTGTGATACTCCAGCAGTCGATGATAGTCCAATCCATTGATCAAAGCCAATTCAGGTACGAGAGGCCCACCTACTATGGCATGACGAAGTGTAATCCTCGCTGCTAGTTTTACTTCATCCACCATCCGATAGTGGCAGGAAATTCGTCCTAGGCTCAACGCAGTGGCATATACTCCAAGCGGTTCTTCGTCCATTGCTCTGGTCAGCATTTCCTTGA
Source organism: Sarcodon aspratus (assembly GCA_003313825.1). Classification (NCBI taxonomy): domain Eukaryota; kingdom Fungi; phylum Basidiomycota; class Agaricomycetes; order Thelephorales; family Thelephoraceae; genus Sarcodon; species Sarcodon aspratus. The sequence goes on from QLOR01000490.1 coordinate 14,651, forward strand.
TCCATGCGCGTCTTGATCCATCCATTTCATATTTGACCAAAGCTATTAGCACAGGTCGCAGCTGATGCAGTGGCTGTATTACTGGATCGTCTATGGGGTAACAAAGCTGGAGCAAATGTCCAACAATAGACGCAGTTTCTTCCATAGGAACTATCTGTACATCGCCCTTGAGTTCTGTGTCACCCATCGCAGCTGGTTTGGGGCTTTGAAACATGTGTTCAAACACGGGCGACGCCTTAGAAAGTATCACCTGGTATACTTGGAATTCAACGTTATCTGATGAACGAAGGATGACATCGGCATTTGGATCGATGAAAATCGGTAGGATCTCGTAGTCGTTAGCCGTAGCCATGATTTGCAATTTTTCTGTCGAAAACGCTGGATGAATTGAAGATGAGTCTTGTTACGGACATCGAACGACAGGGCCACTTTACGGCTGCTTTTCAAATTCGAAGATTCCTTCTCTTTACCAAGGGACTATAGGGGCACGGGAATTGAGGCCAAATTTGAAGACTATTTTTCTGTGTTTGAGTTCTACAACAGACCTGAATTGGGATATATAGGGAGGGGAGTGTGGCGAAATTTCTCTCCAAAGTCAGGGTGCGTCGGCGTTGTTTCTTGAGCGAAGAGTCAAGGTGAAAGTTTATTTTCAAGGAGCTTGAGTTAGGAGACGAGAGAGGGGCTGTATGGTTCCGTCGCGGAATCAGATTACTTTTGCGCCAATGATAATACGAGATATTGTTAGCCCCTTATTCTTCATCGCTAGTATCACGATCTACCTCATCATCATCATCTCCGCTACCTTCGTCTTCATCCTCATGATCACCACGTTTTCTCTTACCTGTGACGACCCCACCACCCTCTTCACCTCCTTCAGCAAGAGTTAAACAGATTAAGCGACTGCCTTTTGTATCGTATTCACCAATAGGGCTGATGGACAAAACGTCCGACGCCGCTTCAGGGATGGTGGATGGGAGGGACCCAAGATCGTAAACGAGAATCTTGCCGTCAGAAGATATCGTGGTCACAAGGGTGACTGCAGACGAGTTTCCCGGTAGCAATATAGTCAGGGTATCTACAGCTTTGACGCTAGCATAGCAGGGTAAACAATCAGCATCTTACTAAAGTATAAGGCGCCAGACCAACCGATTTGAGTGTCCAATCATAGCTGCGACAACACGAGGCTGTTTCGTCTTGTCTGATGGAACGATATATATGGTCAGTTTTTTGTCTTCTGCGGCAACAAGAAGGATTTGATCCTCGGTCGACGGGTATTTAACGAATTTGACATCGTGAATACGGGATGGGTGATTCAAGGTATGCAAGAGAACGAGGTCCTACAAGTCGGACATCGTCAGCATAGTAATATGATCTTAGCTCAACCATTACATACTGTAGAGAAGAATTCGAGATTTGCTTGACATTGGACTACAAACAATGAACCAGTTGTTGACCATCGAACTACTTCTCCTTCTACAACGTTCTTCAGCAAGGACTACAAAGACAAAAAGGGTTGATGAACAGGTGCTCACCTTTTCCGAGTTTCGTACTCGCTGAGCCTTTCCCTCGCATGAGATCCCACATCCTCAATGTTCGGTCACTCCCTACGCTTAGCGCCACTTTTCCAGACGGGTGTACGGCAACAGAGTTTACTCTGCCCTTGTGTCCCTTCAGGGATCTCAGCACAGCCCAGTCTCGTGCTCGAAACAAACAAAGTGAACCATCTTCTGATGCAGACAGAAGATGCGAGCGGGAAGGAAAGAAAAGGTCCGTGATAGAACCTAACAAAACAAAATGGTACCACAATAAAAAGTGAAGAGGAACTGGTGGACCTCACCTTCATGGTGCATCAACCCTCCAATTTCCTTCTTCCTTTTTAGATCCCACACCTTAACAATCTCATCCGAGCTTCCACTAGCTAACCATTTACCTCCGTTCGGCGAAGCAGCTACGGCTTTTATGGACGACACATGTGCTGGAAAGATGAATATCGGTTTGAGATCCACAGCTATGCTACCGGACGACGAAGAGGATATGGTCCCTTCCAGACCATAAAGAAGCTTTTCATAAGAACCTGCAACGATTTTAAACGTCGACGAGGGGACCAATTTGGGTTTTGAAGCAGGTTTTTGCTTGATGCTTGTACCCTTGACCGGCGTGTATTTCTCGCGTTGTTTCCCTTTAGATTTGACTGAAGGGGCAGGATCTACGATAACCGTGGAGATTCGTTTTGAGGGTGGACCAGATGTCTTGGTTCGTTTGGAAGGTTGTGTTTTAAGTATCGACTTTACTGGCTTAGAACTAGAAGGTGGTGTTTTCGTCGACATTTCGAATGAAATTGAAACAATTTTCAGCAGCGCGTCCGAAAACGGACGAAGCCTTTGGACAACAAACACAAATATAACATGAGTTCTCACGGTCAATACCAGGCTTCCAACAGCTACTAATTTATCAAAATCAGGACCCCGGGCGATCATTGCAGTTGAGGCGAATAATCGGAATAAATACAGATCATTGGAGCAGAACAGGAAGAAGAGTGCTCATTGATTAGTTGCATCTCAAAACTAAGACTTTTATAGTTCAAAATATCCGCTGCTAAGTTGACCCTATTATCTGGAAGTATCAAAATGCGAATATTCAAGGTCCACTTTGTTCACAGATATCGTCTTTCGGCACACCCGCCACTCCACGGAGTCCGTGAAGGCATCTAAATATTTATTCAGGATAGAATGCTAAGCAAAACTTGAGTTACTCATAGAATGAGCTGTGATATCGGGTAAAAACTATATTTAAACATATAGTATGATGTATAGTACGATGCGCCCTGCGTCCCCCGATGCAGTCATTTTCCGTTTTCCTGAACATCCATGATTCTGAACGGTGTTGAGCTGGCGAGTCTCAGGCTGGGTCTGCACTTCAATTTCATTTTGAAGCAAGCGCTTCGGCCGGTCACTCAAATCCAGAGCTCACACTCTCACGCAGCGACGCTCTATACGATGACCACATCTTATCCCCGAAAATTTAGTTTGATTGGTTTCCGATTGACCAAGTTATCCGCATTGAACAGTACAGTATTTCTTGTTGTTTTTTTGTCTAAGGGATGAGATCCCCAATTCGCACATGCCGTACATACATACCTATTTGTGCGATGAAAGAATCGATTCATAAACCTATAGAAACGATTCACAAGCTGAGCGATGAGCCAAGGATATCACAAATACAGTTTCATTGACACAATTACAAGTAGAACACGGGGTACACGGAGCTCTCGCGATGATATTGAACATCATTCATCAAGTTTCGAAGTCCTAATAATGATGGTGTGAAAGACTCGCGTCATCTCGGACTGGATCACATATCCACTCTGATCCATTCCACTTGCTCTCGAAGAACGGGTATTGGCAGTGTGCCCTCGCCGTCCCATTCTGGGTGACACCAGTAATGGTATCTGGAGCTACGCCATTCTCTACCCAATTGACCAACGCCAACAAAATATTGTGCGAGGTGTCGTTCACAGCATTCGTTTCGACACCAAGAAGAACACCCTGACCAAAAGCCCAGGCTCCAGGACCTCCAACGCAATGTTGCATTCCTGTCAAATGCGTGTAAGTTTTGCATAACTCGTCTTTCAAGTGAATGGAATACCGGGTATGGAGAAAAAGCGATAGAAATTGTCTATTCTGCCGAGCTTGGAAGAGACAAGGTCATAAAACTGGTTAGAATTGCCCGATGGAATCAACTTCGAGTCGGTCAGCCAAGGCCAGGTAGAACAAAACGGTGGGCTACACGTACAGGATCACTGCGACCGTGATAAGTCAATATCTTTCCTCCACGGTCTCTAAATGCAGATAAATCTCCGTTCCAAGTCGAAATATTGCCGGGATTCAGCTTTCGTGCAAAATTCACGTTGGAAATCGAAAATTTGTCGAAGGAAAAGTTGGTATCATTGTAGACAGCGTATTTGAACCAACCCTAGTAGCAGGAAAACAGACCATTTATATCAGATATCTGTGATGCGGCGGGTTACTCACATTGGTGTATATGGTCATATTTCCGCTAAACAAAGACACCCATTCACCATTATCTTCTGCTCCAGGATCAAAACGAGGGAATAACAGCTCCCCATCAGGCTCATACATCGGTGAATATATCTTGTACAATGCCTCGACCTGAGATTTGTTTAAGCACCCACTCGTCGCTCCATTTTTGCATAGCAGAGGCGCGGGGTCAAATTTACAATTATCAGGCACCGAAATAATTCTGTCCACCAACCCATCCAGAGCATCGCATTGCTTCATGATCTCGTTGGAGATGATACTCCATAGGTCTGCCGTGATGAAACCATGCATAGGTCTTGCAAACGGTGCATCAACAAATTTCGCGCCTAATCCAAATGTGCCTACAAGAACATTCCAATCGACTGCAGGAGCGCCAGCAACAAACCCGTCAAAGTCGTCAGGATACATCAAGGCGGTCTGCATGGCTTGACGACCACCAGTAGAACACCCAAGGTAGTATGATTTGGCCGGTTTGCTATGATAATACGCTTCAACAATTTCTTTTCCGATAACGGCTTCGACGTGGATAGAACGGTGTGCAAAGTCATTGATGACCTCTGGGTGATTCAAGAATGGCTCTCCGGTGGCTCCGTCATGCCCGTTGTTCGTGTTTATCGCTGCAAAGTGGAGACTAGTAGCATAGTCGAGGTCGGGCCAAAAAAAGCCTTGACCAAGGTGAAAATTAGCGAATACATAGAGGTGAAAAATTGCAAATCATACATCCACCGAGACCCCCGTTTCCCAATCCTATGAACCTTCCATACCAGATGTCCGGAAGCCACGCTTCAAACTTGACAGACGATTCTGATGTAGTATTGATGAAGCCTTGAATCCGACAAACATTTGCGTGTGCGAGATTGCTGAATGGTCCACAACTTGGGATGATGCTGTCAGGCGTTGAGAAATTCGTCCCCGCTTCTTGGTGGAAGGTGCTGGTGATAGTTGTATTCTCAAAAGAGAGCGATGCAAGTGCGGAACAAGGATCTCCCGTTTGCGCCGACACGACGAGTCCTACCTGAGTTGCGATACCTAAAAGGGTGAACTGGAGAGGAAGCATGAGACGGTCAAGGGTGCTGGGCAGTGACTCAGAGGTCGGTCTCATCAACGCGGGGAATCGACACACGTACTACTGTTGGCGCCAGGGAAAGGGTGCACTAACCGGCAACTATTGTAATCGGATTTGAGATATCCCGAAATAATTAAGTCGGACTGCATAGTGGTCAGAAGTTGTCCACAGTCAGGTTCGGATCAGGTCTTGTTCCATATTATGCGCATGTTGATTGGATTCACAGATAGGACTCAGAGATAGGAACGTCTTTGTATCCAATAAGCAGTCGTCGAAGACAGAGAACTTTGCAAAAAAACTTGAAGCAAGCGTTAAAGTGACCAGTGACCGTTGAGTCCGGCGTATGTTTTGGCCCGTCTCATCACGTGGGCAAAGACTACAATAGTTTTGTAGTCAATCATAAGGTTTTTGTAGTCTATTAGATTACTCTTATAGTTTACTACAATGTCCTGTCACATCACGCAATTGGACTTCAAGTTCATCTAATCTCACCGTGACTGACTTGATCAGTTTCAAAGTCCTAATAATTCTCATACCGGACGACATATCCACTCTGATCCATCCAATTGCTCTCGAAGAACGGATATTGGCAGTGAATCCTCGCCGTCCCATTCTGGGTGGAACCAGTAATTGTATCTGAAGCTACGCCACTCTCTACCCAATCGACCAACACCAACAAAATATTATGCGACTATAAGCAGTTCCGGTACTGTAATGATAACACTAAAAGACAAGCTTTAATGACAAACTGCTTGTACGACGAGCACGCAAAAGTACTGCGTAATCTGTGGCGCGACGGTTCACATTCCGACAATTACATCCGACTGCCTGGAGTATCGCTGCAGCAGATTTGGCAGTTACTGACCTCGACGCGAAACCTTTATTCCAATCATCGCAAGAGTAGTATCTAGTTGCGTTGAACAGAAGGTTTCACGGTATGAACACTGTCATTCTGTTGAGGAAATTCCAGAAACACCATAAGAAGCAAACTAAATACCTGCGAAGCTCTTCGTAATTGTCAGACCCGTCATCATGTGCGGGCAATTTCTCAGCATGATCACTGTCATGCCTGTCATTTGAACAATCGTGCGTGGCGAGAAGAAGGTACAACATGCACCAGGGAAGGCCTTCGCGTTCAGAACTATTAGTATGTGGAAGAGATTCGGCAGCATGAATGCTAGTATTTTCAACTCAGTGAGTGCATAAGGCAGAGACATAAACAACATACTCTTTGGCATAGTTGGGGACATCGTCACATAAGAAAGGTCCTCGAACAACTTCACTGTTATATCAACTGTTGAGCAATCGTGCGTATGAAATAGGGAATGCAGTGCAAACAAACTACCTGGAGAGCTCTTCACCATAGGGACCATATGAGTGTCGCCCTATCAACCTATCAACAAGACACGAATTTATAGGTCTGCCTACGGGAGACTAATAGGGACCAGGGTTTTCGTCCTTAATGGAGAAAGGTTCGTGTGAAAGTCGTTCAAACCTAAACAGAGGGAGCTTGCTCTGCCAATTGTATACACTTTCTTCCAAAAATAGACGTCGAGGGATCTGACGCATGATATCCTCGAGACCACACTTTCTGAAAACCTGCTGTTCGTTTTCCCATCCGGGATCTGCGAATTTCTTGTGGCTTCTATTGTATATTTTTTTACTGAGATCCTTTTCGATCTTGTGGCAGGTCGACGGCTTGCTTAAATAGAAAGATAAACCGCAACAATCCTGTATCATGGCTGCGATATATATAGCTTTCCACATAATGGTGCTAGAAGATTCTTCCCTTTGTGTGATGGCCTCAATACTCGGGAAAACCGCTCGGATATTGTGTTCGTCGGCTGGTCCGATGTTGCGGGCAAATAACTTGCGCAACAGACCAATGCAGTAGAATTTCGTGTCCAGGTTGGACTCCATAACCTCGGGATCTCCAGATGGACCAGACGCTTTAATGATAAGACCAAGCAACAGGTCCTTGTATGGTCTTATCCATCTCCCAATATCATTTTTTGAGGAATCCAGTCGCCAAAACAAGAGTGCGAGGGAGTATACGACGAGAAATTGTTCCTTGTGATTCTCTGTCGGAGTAGTTCCTAATAACCTGGTCATAAACTCGATGGCGTTTTTGAGATCCGGAGGATAGCTGGCGACATCAACACCAGGTGAGGCATTTTTGACAAGCCTGTTTTCCACGGTTAAGACATATGCGTGTAAAACCCTAACGTGAAGATTACGAAATTGAGGTCCGGAGTACTTTGGGAGTTTTCTGATTCAAGAACGTGGTCGTAGATGGAAGTGCCAGTGAGCGCCACCAACGGATCGAAATCTTCCATTGGCAGTGCTTTTGGACCGTGAATGATTGCCTCGATCTTCAACAGAAGAATCTCAGCGGAGTCGCCCTTCGATATTAGAGCTGACTTGACTAATGTAGTCGCAATAGACTCGTAGTTGCACGCATTATTAAGCACACCCACCGGAAGAAAACAGGTTGCGAATTGCTTGGCTGGTCAAGCCATTCTAGCGATCTTCTAACAAGGTGTGACAATGTAAGGGCCACTTTAGGAACATCTTGAATTGGGTAACGTAGTACGATAGAATGGAAGGCAGCAGATAACAGGCATAACGGGTGATCTGGTTTCTTTGTCAAGCATCCAGAAACCATCTGGAAGCTGGTTAGGAAGTCGAATTTCACATGGTCGAAACAATCTGTATGAGATCTTTCGAATGCATTCTCCAAAATAGCCGCATATGTTTGAACTAGGTTGGAGATGTGTTTGTGCTTGTGGTCGCTGGTAAGAAGGTGGCTGTCCAATACACCGACCAGAGTCGTTAAAGGGCGATTGATGGCTGTTGGTAAGAGTTTCGGTCCATAAACTATTGCGTTCAACAGCGCTGGGAGATGTGCCCAGGAATCGCTCCTCAAACTGTGAACCCAATCCAGTAAAGCCTTGGCAACAGATTGATCAAGCGAGCGAGGGTCGTCGCTCCATATCGTACGGATGACCTTACATATCCACTGAGGACGCATGTTCCCGTGAAGGGTTATTAGGCAATTGTATAATAGCTCCGATGGGGTCATTGATTCCGGGTCCCGTGCAGTAGCCATGGGAGAGTGGGCAGACGTCAACAGGGTGAAATATGGCAGAACGATACGAATCCTCGTGATGGATGATAACAAAGGAGTTTGTTCCAAGAACGATACCTCAGGAATTGGAACAATCATGTTTGAAGCGTATGCATTGCGAAGCCATCGGGAAGCGTCATGAATGAGGTCAGCGAATACCTTATCAGATAATGTGGATCTACCAAGATGGATATTTGCCCAACGGAAGGCAACTTTGCCGCGCCTCTCCGACGGAAGAAGCCACATCGAGTCGGTTAATAACTGGACCTCCTTGTCTGTGTTCCCGGAACACGACTCAAAGAGTTTGTCAAACGACTCACTGTTCGGAAGATTTTCAAGAAGGTTTGGGGAAGGTCCGTTACGTGAAGAGTTGAGCGTCAAAATGCGGACACAGTCAGATGCCAAATCGTGTCGTCCTTACGACAGTCTCATGACAACCGTAGTTAGTCATCAGAGATGAAGGTTTCCCTATTTTCTGCCCCTGAATAGCGCCGAACTCCAAAACGATTTGGTTGTTCGGTACCCTACCAGGGTCGGAAGGAGAGGCTTGTCCAAATGGCCAAAAATAGGAGATGACTCGACGAGTAGCCCATGAAAAACATGTCAAGGCTTCAATACGCGTAAAATGCCAAAGGCTGTCGACCCCTGGGCATTTATGTTGTGGGATGGGGTGTGATTGCCATAATCCGTTGTACACGGTAAGGACTCGGAAAGATTAGTGTCCTCGTGTAAAGCGGTACAGAATTGTTGTTTGGAAGTTCAGAACCAGTTGCGGCAAGATTGCAGCCGAGCGGCAGGCACACATTAACTGGGAAAGTCCGCTTGGAGATCGTTGTCCAAGGGCGACTCGGACGTCTCAATGGGAGATGATGCATCTCCTGAGAACTGGTGCGACAATTCACCAGCTTTCTTCCGGTGCATCCATGCCAATCAGCCAACTCTTCCTGTCCCCTATAAATTACGCCCAAATCCAAACTGCTAACCGCCGCGATCTGCAAAGGACAGCTCAGCGACGAGTAAAATGCCAGCTGCGCTTGCACAGTCGCCAGCAGTTCAGCGAGATGGAGAAGTTGTCTGCCGTGGTTCAAAGTCCAACCGGATTCAAGTCCTTGTTAAGACCCGCCTCTTGACAGTGGTGGTTGAAATGCCGACGCCTCCCGCAACACCAACATCTCCTTGTTTCTCTAACCAATCTACTATCTCCCCTTCCATTCTATACCCTCTCGACGACTCCTTGAAGGCCCAGAGTGACGTTCTCTGCTCTTGTCGGACTTCATCTCGTCCTGTATCCGCTCTGCCATCTTATCCAGACTATTCCACAAGTATAAAATCCCCGTTCCCTCTTGTAGTGCCGTCTACGAAGTGCGATCTATCGACTTCTTACAAGCATCCAATTGCAAAGAAAACCCTCGCGGTTCCTTCTCCTGTTCTCTGTGAGTGTTTAGAGATATACTCCTTCGTATCGAAGCCGAACACTGTCCAGTTCGACCGTTCGCATTTTGGAGGAAGACACGTAGGACTGCTGTAGCCGGTGCATCCTATTCATCATCCTACCACACTATTCGTCGTTCCACCTACATTGCGGCGGGCTTGGATCTAGACGGGCCATTCGCTGATCTTTCAGCTTTTTGCGTCGAATCCAGAATCTTGAGACTTGACACCTTAGTATTGCCTCCTGAAGGTCGCAATGATTTATAGGCGAATTGTTATTGTGCCGTTTTTACTTTTCTTCACATGTGGACATGCTACGTCGTCGACGATGGCCATTCTCAGGGATTTGGGGACGCTCGTGTTGGTACAGTCTCCTACGCAAGCTCCTGCTACTACCACTTCATCATTCAACTGGTGGCCTTATCCCCCTGCGGATGGAGCGACAGCGACTTCGTCTTCCACATCCAGCCTTGATACCGCACCGGTCACTACTCCAACTTCTTCCTTATCCACAGCTACTACATCCTCTACATCTGAAACTCCATCCACCACCTCTTATATTGAGATCAGCGCACTCCCTCCTGACGCAGTTGCTGGTCCGCGTCCTCATACATCAATCAAAACGAATTTTAATCCCATCAACCTTATGCCGGTGTTCGGAGCTGTTGGGTTTCTCGCAGGCTCGCTCTTCATGTGGGCTTGTTTCCACTGTAATTTGCGATCGCGGCGATGTACGGGTTCAGATCCATTGGAACCGGGACCTCCCTACATTGCTGCAGAGAACGATTGGAGGGGTGATGAGGAAAGAAGTCCCAGCAAACACTCCATGCACGGTTCGGCATATTCGGAGAGCAAGGGATTACTGGCTCGATCGACGTCACACCGCACACGTAATACTGGAACGACATCTCCCTCGTCGTATCCGTTTTCGTGGCCTGCTCCAGCAGTCAGTGGTTATGAAGAGGACCCATTCTTAGTCGCGCCGTCAACAGCCGCTCCTACCCCAGCCCGAACTGCTACTGACTTCATGTCACCAGATCCGTTAAGCCTTCTAGGTTACGATGAACGAGATGAATTAGCCACGGCACCCTATGATTCACTGAATCACAAATCCATTCGAGCGGGAATATTAGACAAGTTGAAGTTGGCAGCTACACGAAAAAGGGCTGGGGAAGTTAGGACTAGGAATGGACATGCAAGGATGAATTCGGATTGTCAGGTAGTTGATGGAGACGGGTGGGGATTGGGTTGGACGAGGGAGAAGAAGAATGGCATAGAAACATACACCGCTTTGCCATCAAGAGCTCATGCTGGATTACCTGTGGATTCTTCATCAACAGGAATTAGACGGGTCGATTCTACTATTCTGCCAACTAGTCCAACTGTAGTCAGTTCTGCAAGGTTGCATTCAGAACTCTTCTTTAGTCCTGCAAGTTCTATCGCGCAGACGCCGGAGAAGAGAAAACGGACCCGGAAGACATTGAGGAAAGAAAAGACGTTACCACCGTTACCTCCGAGTCTTTCCACAGGCCCTTCATCCGAAACGATGGCGAACTTACGACCTTCTTCGTCCTACTACCTAGGGTCTCCTCCTCCTAAGCGCAGCGCCGCAGAACGTCATATGGCTCGGCACTCTGCATTGAACAAAGTAGAAGAAATCATATCGAAGAGCCGAAGTGAGAATGGCATTTCGCTAACGCAGAGTCCGACCTCGTTTGGAGCTATACCTGAAGATGCTATAGGGAAACAGCTCAAGGATACTGAAGGGACAGGAATTGAACAAAGGTTGTTTGGATAATTGTATTTCACCTTTTCATCACTATCTTAACATTCATTTTACTTCGTCTCGTGCGACTTGGTTTCTACTGATTTTCATGAGTAATTCCATATCCCGCATAATTATCTGTCATGCAAGGTCCATTCAACACTTTGGCAAGCGTCGCAATATCTTTATCCCAACAGCTCGAGTTGTTTCGCCTCAGAAGCAGCTCAGAATTTACTCTTTGTCGTCCATTGTGTTCTACTTGGGCCTGCCTTTACTATGACCGTCTCTGTCCCAGCGTAGGAATAAGTTTGTGGACGAGGCATGTTCAAAAAGAAAGTACAGCAGTGACCGTACAAGAGCATAACTGGGTACATATACAGAGGAGATTGGACTAGTAGTGTATCGATGTACCGGGACACGAGGAATGGCAAACTCGTTGAAAGGTAGTATCCATGTAGATGGGTCATCTCGGGAGAATTTCAGTCTCACTCAATACAGCATTTGGAATGGGGTACCGGTCATCTTGCAATAATTCTTTCGGGGATGTAAGGCGTAAAATCTGTTGTGATGGGCCAAATCAGGATTCTAATCGTGCTGAGTACTTGTGCAGATACTGGCTCTTGATCGAGAGTGCAGCCTGTACACGGACGGCGACCGCGTGTTTGGAGACATCTGACTTATGGGGCAGCCATGTTTTCGTGACAGACAAGAAAAGAGGTGCGATGAGAGTCGTGTTGTGAAAGGAATTTTGATAACATGTATCAGGAGTGGGATCGATTAAGTATAGGGGTTTATTGGCGAGGACTGATTCGTATCGTTTAGTACGGCGAGAAGGAGATGTGTTGCTTGGGTAATGGTTTTGGAATGTTATGTTATTGCTTGTAAGGGGTAGTGGACCTGCGAGAGAGATCGCCGAGGGGAGCGCGGAGGAAGCTATTGAGGGGGTGAAGGGGATTCCATATAAATTATGGCTGCGCAACCTTGGTTAATTGTAAAGTTCAGGGGAGAGAGAGGGGAGATAAGAACGACAAATCTTGAAGATTATACATATTGCCCTTTGTCAAAGAGACTATAATATTCGGTTTCAGTAACAGGGGCCGTTCGAAGGCAGATACATGGCAATTGTGCGCCTACTACTACGCAACCTGAATGGAAGGTGGTTGCATCGCAGATAAAAGTTTTACTGTAAAGGCTCCGAGTCACCAACCGAGATGAAAGGCACGGGAGTACTTAAGCGGTGGTGAGCTGCCAGGCCCGGGGAGTTGAGCCTGCATACCGAAAGCAAAGATGACCAAACCTAATCAGTAGGTGTATGCGAGAACTAACTTATTGTGTAGAGCAACCAAAGCGTTGTATCAGCAGTATGGATTACCAAAAGAGGAAATAGCTTCCGTATGTGGACGTCAATTATCGTATGGACAATGCGTCCAACTATTGTACCTCCAGTGTTATTGTCCCGTCCAGCTCTCAAATATGCGGGGGGAAACGATGTGTTCCCCCATCACCAAGCTAGTCTTGTGTTCACGCCATCTCTAGACTCTTTCTGCTCGAGCTCGTCGCCTGTTTGAAACATTCTTATCGCCGTTATTGTTCTACTCGGGTATCTCCAGCTACTAATCAGCTACAATTGTATTCCACGGTATGTTGATTCTCCGGGTTCATTTCTTCTCGTTCTCACCCTATTGTTATGTCCAGCTCCTATAATATCGTCTCCAGCATGTCTGTAATTCTCGACGCTGCTCCCAAGTTCGCCTTCCTCGCTCTACCTCCTCCCCCAAAGAAGAACCGTGCTGCAGCTCCTGTCCTTCTTCCCTCTTCCCCTCGCCCTCGTTCTCGATCTATCGCTGCTTGGGCTGAATCTGTGCATCCTGGTTCTCCTGGCCTTTTGACTCCGGCGCCCGTAACTCCCATTTATCATCGTCCATCGCCTCGTAGCTCCACTTTCCGTCGTCCCTCTTTTTCCGCTCGTTCTCGCCGCCAATCCATCAGTTCCACCCGCAGCCGCATCCCATCGGCTTCCTTCCTCAATCTCTTGGATACTCCTACTACGAACTCCCATCCCTTATCTTCTCCTTTCACTACCGACGGAAAGGATCAAAAACTTGATCTCATGGCTTTTGGATATACGTCTGTTTTCGCCATCAACTTCCCCAGCACGACTCCTGCTACTCCCGAAATGTACAAGCCAAAGCCACCGTCCCCGTCTCCTGCCCTTCCTGCAGTTCCAGCAACAAAAACCAGCCGTGGCATGTTCAAGCGTATCCAAGCCATCGCTATGCGTGGCAAATCTTCGCCTTCTAAAAAACCAAAGGCCCAAGCCAAACATGGGAAAGCTAGACCCTCGCCTGTTGTTACTAACTATGTTGCTGTGTCGTCCAAGAAACGCGCAATGTATGCTATGTCTCCCTCTGATGCCGATTATGCGGTAGAGAAGAAAAAGAGATGCAAGTATGCGGCTGCGCTACCTCCCACCGTCATGCAGGAAGCGCAGTTGAGGCAGGTCATGGAAGGCGGTAGTCTGGAATACAACATCAAGATGATCATGGAAGAAAAAGCGAAGAGAGAGGGTGCCACTAAGGTGCAGGTTGTTGAAGGTGCCAAGGTCGTTGAGGGCGTCGATGATGTCTGGAGAGATGGAGAAGGTGGCCTCTGGTGGGATCAGGAAGAGGAATGGGAGTTTGCGCATCTTCTCGGTGGCAAGGTCCCAATCAGTGCTCGTGCGACCATGGAAGAATGGATCTCTTTTGGCGACAAGGAGAATGACAAGGAGAACGATAACGAATCCCTATTGTCTTCTCGTAGGTCTAGTCGCGATTCAGATCTGCACGAATCATACGCTATCAAAGTCGATGATTCCATGGATGATCTGAGGGTCATCAGTCACGCTAGGTCCTTGTCCACTTCTGCTTCGCCCAATTTTCCACAGAAGGCACCCATTCTGATGGCCATTCCTTCAAGACCAAGCCGTATGGCTAAACATCTCCGCCAACCTGAATTCCTTCTTGATGGTTTCCCTTCTCTGACATCACCATACCCTGCCTCCCCGCGGTCTACCAAATTCCTTGCTGGTGGCGGCTCTGGAGGAGTTGTCCGCCGCGAACGCTGCAGAAGCCTCGTCCGCCAAAAGCGTGCCGCTCCTCCTCCGCCTTTGGAACTTGTTCCTCCCAGTCCGCATCACAAACTAGCTATCGATCACGAAGGAGAAGAGGAGGGTAAACGAGAATTCTTGGCGAATTCATTTGAGCCTGCTTACACAGTTAATTCATCGGTCTCGACTTCTGGGACTAAGGGTGGCTTGTTATCTGTCCCGGCCGCCCCTGGTATGAAGAAGAAAGGTTCGCTGATAAGCTTGAGCAGCCTGTTTAAGAAAGGAGAAAAGAAGTAATGATTTCGTTTTTTTTTTGTTCGAGGCGAGTCGGACGCAGCGCGTTTTCTCCTTCTCACACTTAAAGAGGCTTTGATTTTACAAGGTCTTGCATTCAAAGCCCGTGTATTAATACAATTTTCTGTGCTCTTGATTTCGCCTTTCGTTCATCTATACCCTCTGTAGTTTAAACTAACATTACTAATAGCTTTTCAAGTTTGTATCTGTTATAATTTCCCGTTCATTGTTGTAGCAGATAGAAATAAAGGTCAGAGAAATAAACGGTCCCCTTTCATACTACAGTATCTGAAGATCTGAAGACTGAAGAAGCTCGATTGTGAGATAATTACAAATCGGTTGTTACGTCGAAGAGTTTGTCTCGTCTGACAGAAGGAGTGGTCACCGGTCTAGTTATACGCAACGACGACCATGGCTCTTTCACCTCACACGACACCTACAGGCAAGCATCTATGACGTTTTATTCTCAACGCTGTTTTAATGATTATCCAAGTAATAGGTTTCACACTCCCGTCAATCCATTCAGCACCCCCATTTTTCACGTCAGACCCTCTCTTGTTATCTTTACACAACTAGAGCTCGGCTGCTGACGTCCGCTATGTGGTAGACAGCAACCAAATCCGGCAACGCAGGGCACGTTGACTGAGCAGTGGATCCGGCTTATTCTTTCATATGCGAGGCACCGGCGGTTGTTTGTGCTTAGAGTGGAAGATGCGGAAGGAGGGGGAGGGAGCGAGTGGGATGAGGTGTTGCGGAATCCGAGGATCAATCGTTCGTCTTTTCTCTCTCTTTCTTTCGAGTTCTCTTTTGCTCAAAGCCCTGTCTCACCTGTCGGATGGTTTGTGTTGATCAGGTAAAGTGCCCCCGGCGTACTTGTCGTATCTGATATCGTGCATGGTGACGAAGAACCTTGCATCGTACGAGCCTGCCAAACAGACCCGGTCTGTGCTCTTATACTGGCGGCTCCCAGAGGAGTGGGCAGAGGTCTTGCATGAATGGGTGCGTCGCGGTTCACTCTAGAGACTTATCATATGGCTTACGGAATTCGCAATTGGACGGAAAGGCGACGTCGACGGGCCAGCTGAACACTATCCTGACGTTCTACGAGATAACCGAACCGCAGATCCCGTCGCAGGTGTCTGGGCTTCCGATCCCGCTGTTGAAGAAGGCGATCGGGGTGTTGGGGAAGAGTGGGAGGGCGCAGGTTATTGCTGTGAGTGACGGAGAGGGCGTTAGGTTTTTGGCTGGGACTAATGGAAGGAGGTGATGGGTTTTTCCTTTTCGATGTTGTAATGTTTGTACTAGAGTACAATTTGCGGGAACGATATATACTTGTAGTAGATCTGTTTTGCAAATGTTAGAATCGACGCTAGCGTATTGTTTTGTGTAGTGATCTATTCCAAGTGTATTGAAAAAACTTTTTCAAAAACTTTTGGGCCCGTTCGGCAACTCTGGTTTCAAAACCGGACTAAGAATCTGAGCGGCCTTTCTTTCAGCCACGCAAACGACCAGACTGGCCAGCCATCGATGTAATAGAAATATTGGCATGATGTCCTCTTCGACTAGCTGCGATGCCTTTCGGTAAGTGGTTGTTGACATCTCCTCCATCTTCATGTCCTTCAAGTTATCTTTCGACTGCCTCGAGCGCGTTTCAAGCTTCGGGGTTCGATACGCCATCGCTCAGCGCTAAAAAAAACGAAGCTCGGAGCCCGGTGATTAAGCCTATAGCTACGAACAACCACCCAAACGATCAAAAGAAAATCATTCACGAACTCCTGTCAGACCGGAGGGCATGATTAAATTCTAGTGATGGCCGGCCTCGAACGTCCAGGTGATGCGTACCTATAGAGGTTATCCTAACGACCATCATTCATAATGATAAGTTCGACTATATTAGCTTGTCTGGCGAAGCATGCTTATTGTTCCCGCTATATACTGCTCTGCTTGAACAATGTCCTATTCGCCTAGCCGCGATGCCTCTCGGTAAGTGGTTGTTGACATCTCCTCAGTCTTCATGTCCTCATCTTTCGTCTGCCTTGAGTGCTTTTCAAGCTTCAGGGCCTTCCGCTCAGCAGGCTAGAATCGGTAGATCTTCATCGCGGCCGAAGAACCACTCGCAAACCGCTGGCTCAACCCTTCTTGCACCCGGAGATTTTCCAGACCAGAAGGGGAAGTCACCGCTGCCAGAAGAACCGGTGGAACTGCCGAAAGCACTGTCTGTAGATGACGAACTAGTCGGAGGACAACCTCCCTCGATCTGGGCGACTTATGTGAAGATAGCAGAACGATACGAAGGGAGAATCGTGGAGAGATGGAATGCAGATATGGATGCTCTTCTCATCTTTGTACGCCACTATCTCATAACTTGCGAGGCCTGACGTTAGGTCTGACGCTTCAACTATAGGCTGGGTTGTTCACTGGCGTTATCACTGCGTTCGTTACAGTTTCTGTGGGAGACCTCAGCGAAAATTATGCACAGACGTCTTCACAGGTATTGCGAGCTTTGGCTGCTCAATACATGAACGGAACAACTGCCTCATTGGAAATTCCTCCTGTTTTCAATGGGCCGGACCCCGATACTCGTTTTGTCAACGTCGTCTGGTTTCTTGCCATCGTATGCAGTGTAGGTGCGAGCACAGGTGCCATGTTATGCAAACTGTGGTGCACAAAGTTTCGAAACATATACCAACCTGCAACGTTCCCGGACGAATATTCTGTCATGGCATGTCAGATGCAGAGCAAGTTTGATGCCATGTCACGGTGGAGGATGAGTACCATAGTAGAGCTCTTACCAGGGGTCTTACACATCGCGGTGGCCCTCTTCTTCTTAGGACTGTGGAAATACCTCCAGGCGAAAGACACGGTCTTGGGATACATTGTTGGCCCTGCTGTCACGCTGGTGACCATCGTATATTTTCTGATTACTATCATCTCTCTTGTGAGCGATGCCCCGTTTTCGACGCCATTCACGACACCGCTCTCATTTGCCTTGAAATCAATATCATCGTTACTGAGGCGCGTAGCCGAGCTCGTCTGGCGTACTAGACCGCTTGGTCATATATTACTCGCTCTTTTCCCCCCGCTTCTCCTATTTTCGCCTGTTCTCTCCCCAGTCTTGGAAAACAAGGGGAAGATGAACGAAAAGAATGTGGAAATCAATGCACTTGTATGGTTGCTTTACGTGCCGCTAAAGTACGGCGATGTCTGTGCTGTGATCAAAGCACTCCTACAATTAACAAGGTCCGGAGCGGTCAATTTTCTAGATTATAATCGGCTTCTCGGGTGCACAAAGAATTGTCTAAGATCCGTGATGGGGGAGGATGGAGTCGTTGAAGGACGACATGATTTGGCATTTGACTGTGTCCGCATTTTGGCGCTCAACAGATCTTCACGTAACGGACCTTCCCCAAACCTTCTTGAAAATCTTCCGAGCAGTGAGTCATTTGACAAGCTCTTTGAATCGTGTTCCGGGAACACAGACAAGGAGGTCCAGTTATTAACCGACTCGATGTGGCTTCTTCCGTCGGAGAGGCGCGGCCAAGTTGCCTTCCGTTGGGCAAATATCCATCTTGGTAGATCCACATTATCTGATAAGGTATTCGCTGATCTCATTCATGACGCTTCCCGATGGCTTCGCAATGCATACGCTTCAAACATGATTGTTCCAATTCCTGAGGTATCGTTCTTGGAACAAGCCCCTTTGTTATCATCCATCACGAGGATTCGTATCGTTCTGCCATATTTCACCCTGTTGACGTCTGCCCACTCTCCCATGGCTACTGCACGGGACCCGGAATTAATGACCCCATCGGAGCTATTATACAATTGCCTCATAACCCTTCACGGGAACATGCGCCCTCAGTGGATATGTAAGGTCATCCGTACGAATTGGAGCGACGACCCTCGCTCGCTTGATCAATCTGTTGTCAAGGCTTTACTGGATTGGGTTCACAGTTTGAGGAGCGATTCCTGGGCACATCTCTCAGCGCTGTTGAACGCAATAGTTTATGGACCGAAACTCTTACCAACCGCCATCAATCGCCCTTTAACGACTCTGGTCGGCGTATTGGACAGCCACCTTCTTACCAGCGACCACAAGCACAAACACATCTCCAACCTAGTTCAAACATATGCGGCTATTTTGGAGAATGCATTCGAAAGATCTCGTGCAGATTGTTTCGACCATGTGAAAGCCGACTTCCTAACCAGCTTCCAGATGGTTTCTGGATGCTTGACAAAGGAACCAGATCACCCGTTATGCCTGTTATCTGCTGCCTTCCATTCTATCGTACTACGTCACCCAATTCAAGATGCTCCTAAAGAGGCCCTTACATTGTCACACCTTTTTAGAAGATCGCTAGAATGGCTTGACGAGCCGAGCAATTCACAACCTGTTTTTCTTCGGTGGGTGTGCTCAATAATGCGTGCAACTTGGAGCAAGTACCCTCGTCACATCGACGAGTCGATTGCGACTACATTAGTCAAGTCAGCTCTGATATCGAAGGGTGACTCCGCTGAGATTCTTCTGTTGAAGATCGAGGAAAATCAGAAAACTCCCAAAGTACTCCAGATTCCGACGAACCTCAATTTCGTAATCTTCACGTGAGGGTTTTACACGCATACGTCTTGACCATGGAAAACAGGCTTGTCAAAAATGCCTCACCTGGTGTTGATGTCGCCAGCTATCCTCCGGATCTTAAAAACGCCATCGAGTTTATGACCAGGTTATTAGGAACTACTCCGACAGAGAATCACAAGGAACTCTTTCTCATCGTATACTCCCTCGCACTCTTGTTTTGGCGACTGGATTCCTCAAAATATAATATTGGGAGATGGATAGGACCATACAAGGACCTGTTGCTTGGTCTTCTCATCAAAGCGTCTGGTCCATCCGGGGATCCCGAGGTTATGGAGTCCAACCTGGACACCAAATTCTACTGCATTGGTCTGTTGCACAAGTTATTTGCCCGCAACATCTCACCAGCCGACGAACACAATATCCGAGCGGTTTTGCCGAGTATTGAGGCCATCACACAAAGGGAAGAGTCTTCTAGCACCATTATTTGGAAAGCTATATATATCGCAGCCATGATGCAGGATTGTTGCGGTTTATCTTTCTATTTAAGCAAGCCGTCGACCTGCCACAAGATCGAAAAGGATCTCAGTAAAAAAATTTACGATAGAAGCAACAAGAAATTCGCAGATCCCGGATGGGAAAACGAACAGCAGGTTTTCAAAAAATGCGGTCTCGAGGATATCATGCGTCAGATCCCTCACCGTCTATTTTTGGAAGAAAGTGTATACAATTGGCAGAGCAAGCTCCCTCTATTTAGGTTTGAACGACTTTCACACGAACCTTCCTCCATTAAGGACGAAAACCCTGGTCCCTATGGTGAAGAGCTCTCCAGGTAGTTTGTTTGCACTACATTCCTTATTTCATACGCACGATTGCTCAACAGTTGATATAATAGTGAAGTTGTCCGAGGACCTTTCTTATGTGACGATGTCCCCAACTATGCCAAAGAGTATGTTGTTTATGTCTCTGACCTTATGCACTCACTGAGTTGAAAATACTAGCATTCATGCTGCCGAATCTCTTCCAGATACTAATAGTTCTGAACGCGAAGGCCTTCCCTGGTACGTGTTGTACCTTCTTCTCGCCACGCACGATTTTTCACAATGACAGGCATGGCAGTGATCACGCTGAGAAATTGCCCGTACATGATGACGGGCCCGACAATTACGAAGAGCTTCGCAGGTATTTAGTTTGCTTCTTATGGTGTTTCTGGAATTTTCTCAACGGAATGACAGTGTTCATACTGTGGAACCTTCTGTTCAACGCAACTAGATATTGCTCTTGCGATGATTGGAATAAAGGTTCGCGTTGAGGTCAGTAACTGCCAAATCCGTCAACTTTGCTTAGTATTTATACTGCAGCGATACACTGTGCAACCTTCTGTTCAACGCAACTAGATACTACTCTTGCGATGATTGGAATAAAGGGTTCGCGTCGAGGTCAGTAACTGCCAAATCTGCTGCAGCGATACTCCAGGCAGTCAGATGTAATTGTCGGAATGTGAACCGTCGCGCCACAGATTATGTAGTACTATTGCGTGCTCGTTGTACAAGAAGTTTGTCAGTAAAGCTTGTCTTGTCGTGTTATCATTACAGTACCAGAACTGCTTATAGTCGCACAATATTTTGTTGGCGTTGGTCAATTGGGTAGAGAATGGCGTAGCTCCAGATACAATTACTGGTTTCACCCAGAATGGGACGGCGAGGATGCACTGCCAATATCCGTTCTTCGAGAGCAATTGGAATGGATCAGAGTGGATATGTCGTCCGGTATGAGAATTATTAGGACTTTGAAACTGATCAAGTCAGTCACGGTGGGATTAGATGAAGTCCAATTGCGTGATGTGACAGGACATTGTAGTAAACTATAAGAGGAATATAATAGACTACAAAAACCTTATGATTAACTACAAAACTATTGTAGTCTTTGCCCACGTGATGAGATGGGCCAAAACATACGCCGGACTCAACGGTCACCGGTCAGCTTCAAGTTTTTTTGCAAAGTTCTCTGTCTTCGACCACTGCTTATTGGATACAAAGACGTTCCTATCTCTGAGTCCTATGTGTGAATCCAATCAACATGCGCATAATATGGAACAAGACCTGATCCGAACCTGACTGTGGACAACTTCTGACCACTATGCAGTCCGACTTAATTATTTCGGGATATTTCAAATAATTGCCGGTTACTAGTGCACCCTTTCCCTGGCGGCAACAAGTACGTGCGTCGATTTCGCGCGTTGATGAGACCGACCTCTGAGTCACTTTCCAGCACCCTTGACCGTCTCACGCTTCCTCTCCAGTTCATGCTTTTAGGTACTGCAACTCAGGTAGGACTCGTCGTGTCGGCGCAAACGGGAGATCCTTGTTCCGCACTTGCATCGCTCTCTTTTGAGAATACAACTATCACCAGCGCCTTCCACCAAGAAGCGGGGATGAATTTCTCAACGCCTGACAGCATCATCCCAAGTTGTGGACCTCCATTCGGCAATCTCGCACACGCAAATGTTTGTCGGATTCAAGGCTTCATCAATACTACATCAGAATCGTCTGTCAAGTTTGAAGCGTGGCTTCCGGACATCTGGTATGGAAGATTCATAGGATTAGGAAACGGGGGTCTCGGTGGATGTATGATTTGCAATTTTTCACCTCTATGTATTCGCTAATTTTCACCTTGGTCAAGGCTTTGTTTGGCCCGATCTCGACTATGCTACTAGTCTCCACTTTGCAGCGATAAACACGAACAACGGGCATGACGGAGGCACCGGAGAGCCATTCTTGAATCACCCAGAGGTCATCAATGACTTTGCACACCGTTCTATCCACGTCGAAGCCGTTATCGGAAAAGAAATCGTCGAAGCGTATTATCGTAGCAAACCGACCAAGTCATACTACCTTGGGTGTTCTACTGGTGGTCGTCAAGCCATGCAGACCGCCTTGATGTATCCTGACGACTTTGACGGGTTTGTTGCTGGCGCTCCTGCTGTCGATTGGAATGTTCTTGTAGGTGCAGTTGGATTAGGCGCGAAATTTGTTGATGCACCGTTTGCAAGACCCACGCATGGTTTCATCACGGCAGGCCTATGGAATATCATCTCCAACGAGATCATGAAGCAATGCGATGCTCTGGATGGGTTAGTGGACAGAATTATTTCGGTGCCTGATAATTGTAAATTTGACCCCGCGCCTCTGCTGTGCAAAAATGGAGCGACGAGTGGGTGCTTAAACAAAGCTCAGGTCGAGGCATTGTACAAGATATATTCACCGATGTATGAGCCTGATGGGGAGCTGTTATTCCCTCGTTTTGATCCTGGAGCAGAAGATAATGGCGAATGGGTGTCTTTGTTTAGCGGAAATATGACCATATACACCAACGTGAGTAACCCGCCGCATCACAGATATCTGATATAAAGGGTCTGTTTTCCTGCTACTAGGGATGGTTCAAATACGCTGTCTACAATGATACCAACTTTTCCTTCGATAACTTTTCGATTTCCAATGTGAATTTTGCACGAAAGCTGAATCGAGGCAATATTTCGACTTGGAACGGAGATTTATCTGCATTTAGAGACCATGGAGGAAAGATATTGACTTATCACGGTCGCAGTGATCCTGTACGTGTAGTCCACCGTTTTGTTCTACCTGGCCTTGGCTGACTGACTCAAAGTTGATTCCATCAGGCAATTCTGACCAGTTTTACGACCTTGTCTCTTCCAAGCTCGGCAGAATAGACAATTTCTATCGCTTTTTCTCCATACCCGGTATTCTATTCACTTGAAGACGAGTTATGCAAAACTTACGCGCATTTGACAGGAATGCAACATTGCGCTGAAGGTCCTGGAGCCTGGGCTTTTGGTCAGGCTGGTATTGGTGTCGAAAGGAATGCTGTGAACGACACCTCGCACAATATTTTGTTGGCGTTGGTCAATTGGGTAGAGAATGGCGTAGCTCCAGATACCATTACTGGTGTCACCCAGAATGGGACGGCGAGGGCACACTGCCAATACCCGTTCTTCGAGAGCAAATGGAATGGATCAGAGTGGATATGTGATCCAGTCCGAGATGACGCGAGTCTTTCACACCAACATTATTTCGACTTCGAAACTTGATGAATGATGTTCAATATCATCGCGAGAGCTCCGTGTACCCCGTGTTCTATTTGTTATTGTGTCAATGAAACTGTATCTGTGATATCACTCGGCTTGTGAAATCGTTTCTATAGGTTTATGAATCGATTCTTTCATCGCACAAATAGGTATGTACGGCATGTGCGAATTGGGGATCTCACCCCGAGTGTGAGCTCTGGATTTGAGTACTTGAGTGACCGGCCGAAGCGCTTGCTTCAAAATGCAATTGAAGTGCAGACCCACCAGCTCAACACCGTTCAGAATCACGGATGTTCAGTAAAACGGGACATGACTGCATAAGGGGACACAGGGCGCAGATTCTCTCGTGTCTGGTGCTTGGGATGCCACCTGGAATATATATCTTCAGGTTTCTGGGAGCTAGTATTCGGAGCGCCACTTAGGATTAGCAACAAAGAACCTCGGCTTCGAAGGGATAGGCCCATTAGAAGATGGAATGAGTAGAATCGAGCGCATCCGATGTTTTTCGTGGACATACCCGTGTTCTTGTAGAGTCGTATCCTCACAAGGGCCAACGAATTCCTATGATGGATGTGGCGTCGCATTTCGATGGGTGGGATCGTTATATTAGCAGGGTTATGGAGATTTGGAAAATCCAAGAGTCGAAGAGTATCGTGATGCTATTAGCTGTCCATCTGCCGAAAAATTGCAGATGGGCAGCTACTAATAGTATCATGATCTTGTACGACAGTCGACTTTCCAATGCGACTACATATTTAGTGCCTTCAATTCATTCATACCTTGCCTAAATCCTGTTGTTGCATATATATTGAGCACACATGAGTACTGGTAGAGAGTTTATGCCTGTAATTTTCCATCCAGGTATGGTAATATTGTAAAGCATGCTCAGATGGTAGTCAGTTGGTTCTGTCGTGGCAAGCAAAAGATGGTCGTGAGGGATGCTTATTCTGTTCACTGATGGGACCAGTTCCTTCACTATAGACGGTATAAGAAGGTATTGGACACCAACACTGACCCTTACCGCCCACGAGTCAACTACCAAATATGTATACGCACACACACCGATTGCTTAGTGAGTCCTAACAAACAGATTTCAGCGGCTCAGCGCCAGTATTTAAATACCAGAAGTGGAGATATGTACAAGCTCTCTCCGCATTGGAGTCTTGGACATCCCTGGGGATCTTCCGAAAATCCCGACCCTGCCGACTGCTACGAGAGAATATCTTACACGCAACCAGCTAACAGTAGTCCACTACCGAACAGAAAGAAGAGATGATGAGATATGGAAAACGGGAGGGAGAAAATAAACCTAACGAAAAAATTAATCACTGACCCTTGTGACTACTCAATAATTGCCATCTCTCGCAGCCTTGCCTTCGCAAACTCGTCCTTGTACGTGTTCCAAATTCTAACCAACAATGCAGTATAAGAAGATTAACACGTTAATCATGATGAACAAATCGTGACCGTCGAACACGTACCTTTCCAGTTCAGCGATATACAACTGTTGCACCCGCCTCACTTCGTCCATGCTGGGTTGAGCACATTGATTTACGTGTATTGGTCGGCCAACTGTACATATGCGCCATGTAGCTCAAAAAAATAGTCAAAAGGACTTATAACGAGCAACTTACTAACTGACACGATCCTCCTCCGGTATGGCAATAATCCCAAATTATCTTTAGAGGAGAATAAGTTATATGCAACGTAGTGTATCCAGGACGTCCGCAATGAACTCACAATTTAATAAACCACGTCCATGAAAGAGTGGAAGTGTCCACCCGAAAACACCCTGGAACTTTTTCTGCAATTTAAACACTATTGTACCCTTTTCGTTTGGCATTTGTTCATAAATCTATATCACAAATCGTAAGCGATGACCCTCCACGCTCGAAGACCTGGGTCGCACATGATGACGGGTCTGACAATTACGAAGAACTTCGCAGGTATTTAGTTTGCTTCTTATGGTGTTTCTGGAATTTTCTCAACGGAATGACAGTGTTCATACCGTGAAACCTTCTGTTCAACGTAACTAGATACTACTCTTGCGATGATTGGAATAAAGGTTTCGCGTTGACTCTTGAGGTCAGTAACTGCCAAATCCGTCAACTTTGCTTAGTATTTATACTGCAGCGATACACTGTGCAACCTTCTGTTCAACGCAACCAGATACTAGTACTCTTGCGATGATTGGAATAAAGGTTTCCCGTCGAGGTCAGTAACTGCCAAATCTGCTGCAGCGATACTCCAGGCAGTCGGATGTAATTGTCGGAATGTGAACCGTCGCGCCACAGATTACGCAGTACTAATGCATGCTCGTTGTACGAGAAGTTTGTCATTAAAGCTTGTCTTGTCGTGTTATCATTACAGTACCAGAACTGCTTATAGTCGCACAATATTTTGTTGGCGTTGGTCGATTGGGTAGAGAATGGCGTAGTTCCAGATACAATTACTGGTTCCACCCAGAATGGGGCGGCGAGGATGCACTGCTAATATCCGTTCTTCGAGAGCAATTGGAATGGATCAGAGTGGATATGTCGCCCGGTATGAGAATTATTAGGACTTTGAAACTGATCAAGTCAGTCACGGTGGGATTAGATGAACTTGAAGTCCAATTGCGTGATGTGACAGGACATTGTAGTAAACTATAAGAGTAATCTAATAGACTACAAAAACCTTATGATTGACTACAAAGCTATTGTAGTCTTTGCCCACGTGATGAGACAGGCCAAAACATACGCCGCACTCAACGGTCACCGGCCCTCACTTTAACGCTTGCTTCAAGTTTTTTTGCGAAGTTCTCTGTTTTCGACCACTGCTTATTGGATACAAAGACGTTCCTATCTCTGAGTCCTATGTGTGAATCCAATCAGCATGCGCATAATATGGAACAAGACCTGATCCGAACCTGACTGTCGACAACTTCTGACCACTATGCAGTCCGACTTAATTATTTCGGGATATCTCAAATCCGATTACAATAATTGCCGGTTAGTGCACCCTTTCCCTGGCGCCAACAGTAGTACGTGTGTCGATTCCCCGCGTCGATGAGACCGACCTCTGAGTCACTGCCCAGCACCCTTGACCGTCTCATGCTTCCTCTCCAGTTCATGCTTTTAGGTATTGCAACTCAGGTAGGACTCGTCGTGTCGGCGCAAACGGGAGATCCTTGTTCCGCACTTGCATCGCTCTCTTTTGAGAATACAACTATCACCAGCACCTTCCACCAAGAAGCGGGGATGAATTTCTCAACGCCTGACAGCATCATCCCAAGTTGTGGACCTCCATTCAGCAATTTCGCACACGCAAATGTTTGTCGGATTCAAGGCTTCATCAATACTACATCAGAATCGTCTGTCAAGTTTGAAGCGTGGCTTCCGGACATCTGGTATGGAAGGTTCATAGGATTGGGAAACGGGGGTCTCGCTGGATGTATGATTTGCAATTTTTCACCTCTATGTATTCGCTAATTTTCACCTTGGTCAAGGCTTTGTTTGGCCCGACCTCGACTATGCTACTAGTCTCCACTTTGCAGTGATAAACACGAACAACGGGCATGACGGAGCCACCGGAGAGCCATTCTTGAATCACCCAGAGGTCATCAATGACTTTGCACACCGTTCTATCCACGTCGAAGCCGTTATCGGAAAAGAAATTGTCGAAGCGTATTATCATAGCAAACCGACCAAGTCATACTACCTTGGGTGTTCTACTGGTGGTCGTCAAGCCATGCAGACCGCCTTGATGTATCCTGACGACTTTGACGGGTTTGTTGCTGGCGCTCCTGCAGTCGATTGGAATGTTCTTGTAGGCGCAATTGATTTAGGCGCGAAATTTGTTGATGCACCGTTTGCAAGACCTATGCATGGTTTCATCACGGCAAACCTATGGAGTATCATCTCCAACGAGATCATGAAACAATGCGATGCTCTGGATGGGTTGGTGGACAGAATTATTTCTGTGCCTGATAATTGTAAATTTGACCCCGCGCCTCTGCTGTGCAAAAATGGAGCGACGAGTGGGTGCTTAAACAAAGCTCAGGTCGAGGCATTGTACAAGATATATTCACCGATGTATGAGCCTGATGGGGAGCTGTTATTCCCTCGTTTTGATCCTGGAGCAGAAGATAATGGCGAATGGGTGCTTTGGTTTAGCGGAAATATGACCATATACACCAACGTGAGTAACCCGCCGCATCACAGATATCTGGTACTTATAAAGAGTCTGTTTTCCTGCTACTAGGGTTGGTTCAAATACGCTGTCTACAATGATACCAACTTTTCCTTCGATAACTTTTCGATTTCCGATGTGAATTTTGCACGAAAGCTGAATCCCGGCAATATTTCGACTTGGAACGGAGATTTATCTGCATTTAGAGACCATGGAGGAAAGATATTGACTTATCACGGTCGCAGTGATCCTGTACGTGTAGTCCACCGTTTTGTTCTACCTGGCCTTGGCTGACTGACTCAAACTTGAAGTTGATTCCATCAGGCAATTCTAACCAGTTTTACGACCTTGTCTCTTCCAAGCTCGGCAGAATAGACAATTTCTATCGCTTTTTCTCCATACCCGGTATTCCATTCACTTGAAAGACGAGTTATGCAAAACTTACGCGCATTTGACAGGAATGCAACATTGCGCTGAAGGTCCTGGAGCCTGGGCTTTTGGTCAGGGTGGTATTGGTGTCGAAACGAATGCTGTGAACGACACCTCGCACAATATTTTGTTGGCGTTGGTCAATTGGGTAGAGAATGGCGTAGCTCCAGATACCATTACTGGTGTCACCCAGAATGGGACGGCGAGGGTACACTGCCAATACCCGTTCTTCGAGAGCAAATGGAATGGATCAGAGTGGATATGTGATCCAGTCCGAGATGACGCGAGTCTTTCACACCATCATTATTAGGACTTCGAAACTTGATGAATGATGTTCAATATCATCGCGAGAGCTCCGTGTACCCCGTGTTCTACTTGTTATTATGTCAATGAAACTGTATCTGTGATATCCTTGGCTCGTCACTCAGCTTGTGATATCGTTTCTATAGGTTTATGAATCGATTCTTTCATCGCACAAATAGGTATGTACGGCATGTGCGAATTGGGGATCTCACCCCTTAGACAAAAAAAAACAAGAAATACTGTACTGTTCAATGCGGATAACTTGGTCAATCGGAAACCAATCAAACTAAATTTTCGAGGATAAGATGTGGTCACCGTGTCGAGCGTCGCTGCGTGAGAGTGTGAGCTCTGGATTTGAGTACTTGAGTGACCGGCCGAAGTGCTTGCTTCAAAATGCAATTGAAGGGCAGACCCACCAGCTCAACGCCGTTCAGAATCATGGATGTTCAGTAAAACGGAAAATGACTGCATAAGGGGA
Source organism: Sarcodon aspratus (assembly GCA_003313825.1). NCBI lineage: Eukaryota > Fungi > Basidiomycota > Agaricomycetes > Thelephorales > Thelephoraceae > Sarcodon > Sarcodon aspratus. The sequence continues at coordinate 43,541 of QLOR01000490.1, forward strand.
CGCAGGGCGCATCGTAGTTGGACGATGATTTTCTCAAGTGTCACTTATTGCCTTGAGGTATTTGGTTTCGAGGATGACTTCTTTGTTGCGCTCTCTCGATGGAGATAGTGGTTAAGCAACTGTGGGTATTTTTGTATTCAGAATTCTTTGGTTTCTCATAGGTCAATATTCATGTTTCAGCGTTTGAATCCCTATAAATTTCGTCAGAAATATAAATGCGGGCGACGAACGTTTCTTCGGTTACATCCTCATCGGATTCTCTCGCGTCTGGTGCTTGGGATGCCACTTTGGATCAGCAACAAAGAACCTCGGCTTCGAAGGAATAGGACCATTAGAAGACGGAATGAGTAGAATCGAGCGCATCTAATATTTTCCGTGGACATATCCGTTTTCTCGTCATTTCGGTGGGTGGGATCGTTATATTAGCAGGGTTATGGAGATTTGGAAAATCCAAGAGTCGAAGAGTATCGCGATGCTATCAATTGTCCATCTGCCGAAAGAGAGTTTATGCCTGTAATTTGCCATCCAGGTATGTTAATACTGTAAAGCATGCTCAGATGGTAGTCAGTTGTTTCTGTCGTGGCAAGCAAAAGATGGTCGTGAGGGGTGCTTATTCTGTTCACTGATGGGACCAATTCCTTCACTACAGACGGTATAAGAAGGTATTGGACACCAACACCGAATGAGACACCGACCCTTACCGCCCACGAGTCAACTATCAAATACGTATACACCAATTGCTTAGTGTGAGTCCTAACAAATCGATTTCAGCGGCTCAGCGCCAGTATTTAAATACCAGAAGTAGAGATATGTACAAGCTCTCTCCGCATTGGACATCCCTGGGGATCTTCCGAAAATCCCGACCCTGCCGACTGCCACGAGAGAATATCTTACACGCAACCAGCTAACAGTAGTCAACTACCGAACAGAAAGTAGAGATGATGAGATATGGAAAACGGGAGGGAGAAAATAAACCTAACGAAAAAATTAATCACTGACCCTTGTGACTACTCAATAATTGCCATCTCTCGCAGCCTTGCCTTCGCAAACTCGTCCTTGTACGTGTTCCAAATTCTAACCGACAATGCAGTATGAGAAGATCAACACGTTAATCATGATGAACAAATCGTGACCGTCGAACACGTACCTTTCCAGTTCAGCGATATACAACTGTTGCACCCGCCTCACTTCGTCCATGCTGGGTTGAGCACATTGATTTACGTGAATTGGTCGGCCAACTGTACATATGCACCATGTAGCTCAAAAAAATAGTCAAAAAGGACTTATAACGAGCAACTTACTAACTGACACGATCCTCCTCCGGTATGGCAATAATCCCAAATTATCTTTAGAGGAGAATAAGTTATATGCAACGTAGTGTATCCAGGACATCCGCAATGAACTCACAATTTAATAAACCACGTCCATGAAAGAGTGGAAGGGTCCACCCGAAAGCACCCTGGAACTTTTTCTGCAATTTAAACACTATTGTACCCTTTTCGTTTGGCATTTGTTCATAAATCTATATCATAAATCATAAGCGATGACCCTCCACGCTCGAAAACCTGGGTACAAACATCATTTTCGCCAAATGAGAAAACGGGAACTAGATCAGCGCTGAAAAACGAAGTTCCGATGATTAACCAACAATCACCCAAATGATCAAGGAGAAAATCAATCACGAACCCCTGTCTGATAGCAACTTTAATGAACCCGAGTCTCTTTTTCAAAGTCAAATCGGCCGTTCCAGGATGAGCGCTCAGACTCTCAGCTGCACCTCCCACAACAATGGTAATTGCAGCGCCGGAACCTTCCTTTAGTATGTTCGCACATGACTCTTTACTCACGGAACACACGCCTAACAAGAGCAATATGTCTCGATACAGAGGGATTCGGAAATTGGTTTCTAGAGTTAGCAGATGGGGTTTGATTCCTGGAAAAGCCTTGGAAAATCCCGTTGCTTATGGATATCACACTTATAGTGAGGGAGGAAGACTGAAATTGTGAGGAAACACTATACCATCTGTTGCAAAGGTAGCCATTGCTCCCCTAGAACACGGGTGAAAAAATGACAAATCGATATTCGACAGTAACAAAAAAAATGCAGCAATCTCACATTCCAATAATACCTTTCGAAATGCAATGACGTCAACACGGCACAAGTAAAAACATCGACTTGAACAGACACAAAACTCACCATGCGGGTGATATCCAAATACGTAAGGTCTATCGGCGGGCAGATCACTCTCCTAAAGGCCCAAGGGAACCGCGCTTGATCAATAAAACCTAACATAAAACGCGAAAACCACAGATCCTGACCTTGATAAACCTTCAGGAGATGCCAATATGTCGGCGAGAGGAGCCAGAACATAAGTTCCGGGCAAGGAAAAAAATAGGGGAACGTACGAAGCTGGATAATATTCTGCAAAATATCTCCAAAACCTCGACTGTCTGAACCACAACTTCGGCCTCCCACCAGTCACAGGACTCTGATCAATATACCTCACCCAAATCGTGTAGATAGCGATTACGGGCCAAAGAGCAGGGAATGAACTGCAGTAAATTCACGCGAGCAACTCGTGAGAGAGAAACATAACACAAGAAAATAAGATGACGTACCAGAGATATAAGAACACAAAAGTTGTCAGGATCATCATGAGAGACCATGTCAACACGGCTAACGTCTGGAATCGCCTCTTTCGCGGTATCTTGGATGGCACAAACCTGGTGAAGAAGGAATCCAGTTCAGCACTGATACGTGGTAAGAGACGAGGTAAGAAAGGGACGCGCACTCGATATTTGCGTGTAAGGCGGCTACAGGCTTTAGAGGGGTAGTGCTGAGCTTTGATAGTCGGTCCCTGAGAGACGAAGCGGATAACGTCCTCGTGAGCGTGTGTTTTATCTCCGTCATAATCCCGGCTCCAGGTAGGTATAAATTCGCGAAAACCACAGGTGTAAAAAAGGGATAAAAAAAGGGAAAGGCCAGATGATGGTGGGGGGTGAGGTAAAGTCACGTGCTCTCTCTCTTCCAAATAGTGAAACACAGTCCGGTTGGACGGTAACCGGTAATGCACCGAAAACCCATGAAAAAAAACTTGCGATTTGTGTTTTCATACTCGTAATACAAGCAACTGATCTAATTATTTTGTGCGTGCAATGGATAAAAAACTGGAATAGGGAAAATCATCTCGACATGTTCAAGCGTACAAATCATCATCTCCTCCATCATCCCCAAAGGTTGCATTGCCGCCTGATGCAGCCGCAGTTCCGACACCAGCACCATCCCCTGAACTTTCTGGGAACTTGAAGTTGTTTCCAAATGAGCGAGATTGCTGAAGATTCTGTGGAACAAATACTGTTGGTAACTTTGTCAATCCGTTGATCAGATCTACGCACCTGTGCAAACATTTCGTATCTTCTGATATCCGCATCAGAGACCGAACGACGAGCATATCTCATGGCCTCCTCGAAATGTTCCCTATGGTTTAATGCCATTCAGCAACATAATGATTACCGATGAATTAAATTTTACCTTGTAATAACGGGAACAGGATCTTCAGGCTCGTCATCCTCCTCCATTTTGACCTCATCCCCAGCTGCTTCCTCTCTTTCCTTCTTCTCTCTTGCAGCCCTGATATCGGATTCAATACTTTCCCGGATCGCCAACTTTGCCGCCCGCTGACAGATTTCCGTCAGATCAGCACCAGAAAACCCGTGAGTGTTCTTTGCCAAGAAAGTTAAATCCACTTCAGGTGACACAGGCGAATTTCTCAGAGTTGCTGTAAGGATCGACAATCGCGAAGGCTCGTCCGGAAGCGGGATATAGATCAGTTGGTCGAGACGTCCAGGACGAAGCAATGCAGGATCGATTTGATCAGGTCGATTTGTAGCCCCAATGATGAACACATTCTTTTTTGCGTTCATGCCGTCCATTTCGGTCAAAATCTGATTGAGCACACGGTCACCTGCACCACCAGCGTCACCCGCCGATCCTCCTCGCGCTTTGGCGATGGAGTCCAACTCATCGAAGAACATTACGCAAGGAGCTGCTGCACGAGCCTTGTCAAACACGTCACGGACATTGGCCTCCGATTCACCGAACCACATGGTAAGCAGTTCAGGGCCCTATTTGTACGCAAGAGATTTGAGAAATCTGTCAGTTCCAAGAACAAAGAACAAAGAGCTCACCTTGATACTGATGAAGTTCGCTTGTGTCTCGTTCGCAATAGCCTTAGCAAGCAATGTCTTACCGGTACCTGGAGGGCCATAAAACAAAACACCTTTCGATGGAGACATGCCATATTTGAGGAACTTGTCTGGGTGCTCCACGGGGTATTGTACAGTCTCCTGCAACTCCTGTTTGACTTTGTCCAAACCACCAACATCGTTCCAGGTGACAGTTGGAATCTCCACAACGGTCTCCCGAAGTGCGGAAGGATTGGAAGTCCCTAACGCAAACCTGAAGTTTTCCATCGTTACACCAAGAGAATCCAAAACCTCGGCATCAATAGTGTCCTCTTCCAAGTCAATGAGGTCCATCTTTTCGCGAATCTGCTGCATAGCAGCCTCAGAACATAATGCAGCGACATCTGATCCGACATAACCGTGGGTATCGGCAGCTATCTGTTCTAAATCAACATCGTCCGCCAATTTCATGTTCTTTGTGTGAATGCGCAGAATTTCGAGACGGCCAGTAGGGTCTGGAATACCGATATCAACTTCACGATCGAAGCGGCCAAACCGTCGGAGAGCAGGGTCAATCGAGTTCGGTCGATTGGTTGCAGCCATGACAACTACATTGGACCGAGCTTTCAGACCATCCATCAGAGTTAACAACTGTGAAACGACACGTCGTTCCACTTCCCCGTTTGTCTAATGATAGTGTTACAATTGCAGATGACATGAAGACGTCGTCACACACACCTTCTCACGCTTTGGAGCGATGGAATCTATCTCGTCGATGAAGATAATTGCTGGAGAGTTTTTCTCCGCCTCCTCGAATGCTTTTCTCAAATTACTCTCACTTTCTCCAGCCATTTTGCTCATGATCTCCGGACCATTGATCAAGAAGAAGAAAGCACCGGTTTCGTTGGCCACAGCTCTCGCCATGAGAGTTTTACCTGTACCAGGAGGGCCGTACATGAGAATACCTCGCGGGGGCTTGATACCGATAGACTTGAACAATTGCGGGTGACGCAATGGTAGCTCGACCAATTCACGAATTTGGGCCATTTGTTTACGGCAACCACCAATATCATCATAACCAACGTCGTTGAGATTCGATTCTTCGTCTTCACGCTTGACTGCGTCACCCTCTAAAAAATAACTAAGATTAGTTTAGTAGATTAAATTAAAAAATTTAACTTTCCTGTATGAATAACTGTATCTTGAGCAACTATACAGTACTCTGAGGGATCAGTTTCTACGACCTTGAATTCCACAGTCCGCATTCCTCCTCGTACCAGGAAGGTATCTCCTTTCCGAACAGGTCGATAAGCTGATAAATCAGATCATAAGTCCGCGTAACAATCATCACACATCGGTTTCTTACCGTCCAGGAAGTAAGGCTTAAGATAAACCTCGAAGATATTCCCACTAAGACCTTCGATTGAATCATCGAATGGAAGGATATGAACGCGTTTGCCGTATTTGATATCTAAACATTGATGCACAACCGCCATGTCGCCTAGTTTCACCCGCAGATTGTTACGAGCGACTTTGTTCATCTGAATTTTGCCTTCTTCGACGTCATCGGAGCTTAGACATATGAGGACTGTGTCGCGTCGTTTCTTTCCACTAAAGCAAATATCAACGTTGAGAATAGCGAGTTGACGAGACTAAATCACTTACCGAACAATGATAGTATCTCCCCGGAACAACTGTAGCGTCTCCATTGTTGTGGGGTTGAGGGTGGCGACTATGACATTCCATGTTAAATCTAGACATAGAAACGTTAAAATTATCAAACCTGAATTGTCATCTGAAGTGGCTTCATCTACAACAAGACGATGTGGACTAGAAACTTGATATCAGACCGAGAACAAGAGGCGATGACGACCAGCTGCCCTACGATTTTTTTGATCTCAAAATTGCGGTAGAAGTATCATTTGGGCCAGGTTGTGGAGGACCACCGCTCGGATCAGCCATGACTGTAAGATATGTGTGATGTTAAGAAAGAAGATGGAAGTTGGAGGAGGAATTTTATATGCTCTCCAAGATTGAGAAACGTTTACGCAGAGAGTACGCGCGTCGATATAATCACGTGGACTGTGAGAACTATTTCCTACATCTGGCAAGTACGAGAATGTTCTCCAATAATACCGCAGCGTTGAGGTTCACCAGTCCAACAGCGGTACTATGCTCCTTACATCTCCTCCTCAAAGTCAATCTCCTCCACTGGGTAATCTCCAGTACGTACTTTATCTGGCCGCACGAACACTCCGTACTTGGGCGAGCAGGTGAAATATTGTTGGCCCTGAACGCTAGATATATCCATGTCAAAATGTCGTTCTGAAATAATCAATTTCGAAATCATCACTTACGATCCATCATTCTTTCCAATCGGTTCATCATACTCAACACCCACCCATATCCCTTTCCCAAACTCAGTCTTGCCGACAAACCTCACAGTACCTCGTTTGCGGAAATCCTGCTCCGTCGACTCGACTTCACATCTCGAACCCACCACCATGGCCATGTCAACCTCCGGCTCCATAGCTGGCTCACTCTCTTCCTTTTTCTCCGCAAACCGGCCTATCTTGTTGCGCTGTTTGTAAGCCAACACAGTATCTACACACACAATTTTACTTAGAAACACGCCAATAAATGAGCAAACATTATAAGCAAGCTTACCTTGTTTCTGCGCATAAGCATTATCGCTCAGCTCAAATTTGTCCACTTGCGACACGTCGCTCAGTTGCCCTGTAAACGACGTAGACGGATCCGTATCTGTGACCTACAGACCCCCAAAACATGTCGATATAGATCAAAAGAGCAGCGTAACATTCACCATAGTACACACCTTTAAAAACTGCCAGTCACGAACACCATAGAAACCCAGCTGCCTTTCATCCTCACTCAGCGTAGTAATCGCCTGATTGTCATTTTCCGAATCGTACAACGCGATCGACTGATTTTGTACAGGAATGCCTGTGATCAACTCTAGTTTGTTCTACACAAATCAAAGCATCAAGACATTAACGACGTGTTCCGATAAATGTTATTTTCATAAAAACGTACTTTGAGGTTTCCAATCGTAGTGTGCAGATCAAATCTGCGTTCAGAGCGCGTGTCTGGGGAAACCACCCATACATTGATCGTGCTGGACATATTTTTGTGAACAAGGCCAAACGCTGGAAGGCTGATATATGTACGTGCATAGGATTGGACATCCGCATGGAAATGAGCTTACAGGAAAGGAGAATGGACTGCGATTAATTTACAGAGGGAACACAATAGATGGTAGACGTCGAGGACACAAATTGGCCTTTTTTGGACTCGGAGCTGTATACATCTCGAATGCCACCCAAGAATCAAATTGAACTCTAGTAATTGAACTATTCCTTCGCCTGGTTGCGATTCATGCCTCGAAGGACTACTTCCCAAGTCTCATCCCCAGGATAACACTTTTTTAAATTATCATAATCATACCAAACGAGCACGCTGTCAGACTCGGCAACGATCGTCTGATGAGCGTATGAATACGCTACCGCAAGACAATTAAAATGATGTCTGGGCTTGGTAACCCTACTCGAAAGGTACGGTTTATGCGCTATCAGGAGCTGCCAGTGTCTCAGCATGGGCGTGGGGGCAAGTTGAACGATGGGATATTATCGACATACCGTGTCTGGATATGTAACCGGACGCTTGAACTCTACGGAGATAGATTTGACAATGAGGGAAATGCCTCGACCTGTTACGGTATCGTCCTGAAATCAGTCTAAATCATCCAACTCATGACACGACGGACTGCGAACCTTTCAGCATGGCTTCAGCTTTAGCAGGACCGCCTATAGCACGCCCCAGCGCGGTCATATACTCTATACGGCCCTGCCAAAGCCAACACCATATATATAAGCACATCCAAAAAAAAGGCATCAGATATGCTCACCGACTCAAAAAACCTGACTACCACACATCACAACGTTTGACCAACCCACGAGCACAACATGATACAAAATCTACGCACCATAACGAGTATTATTAACATGTCTGAGAGAAAAAAAATACCTCTTCAGTCCAACCATGTACATTTACCAAAAAAGATAAATTAAGAGCTGAAGGAAAAGATAACGCACTGAAACGAATCATGATCTCCCCAGACAATTTTCTGTTCCCAGAAAGACGTCGGGTCATACCCAAGTTCCGCCAACTTGCGTTTCGCCTCCGACGCAACAACCGCATCATCCTCGCGAGCAATTTCGGAGTCTAAACGCGCATCTGGGGATTCAGGCCCTCGAGTTCCTGGAGCGAGATAGAACGGAGAAGAAGGGTCCAGAAAAGCATCTTGAAGCTTCTATATATTTGAATGCACAACATGAGTCAAAAAGCAAGTTTTGGGTGATTATGACACGGAGGCTGGACAGGAGCGAATGCACGGACACGGATTGATGACGAGTTGCGCAAACCTTTACATGTACAGCTTGGATGTTGGGAAGCAAGACCTCTGAGGCGGAACTGGAGGCGTAAACTAGCACTAGTAGACCACAACATCCCGCTCCGAGAATGTTGCTTTAATAGTACCAGACAGACAGAAAAGTATTGAGGCAGACTCAAGATCCGAGGTTTCACCGGCGCTTAAACTACTAATTGGCCATTCTCGATTCACGATAAAATACTGACACCAGTACTTACTGCTCCAGACCACACATTCGTTTGTAGGTACTAGGACTCTTGGCATGGAACCGAAATCCGTCACTCTATACCCCACTATAGATTCAACCGGTCACAACTCATGCTCCGAAGTACGACATCCCAAATCTCATCTCCAGGATAACACTTCCTTCGATTTTCATGATCATACCACACAAGAACACCATCCGACTCTGCAACAATCATCCGTTGCGCATACGAGTACGCCACGGCGCGACAATGAAAGTGGTGTCGGGGTGTAATAACGCTGCTCGGAAGATACGGCTCATGCGCTATCAGAAGCTGGGAAGTGTCTGTCAGATGAGAGCTGAAGGCGAATAATGGGAGGTTTGACGTACGGTGTCTGGATATGTAACAGGTCGCTTGTACTCTACATAGATTGATCTGCGAACAATAGAGATGCCTTGCCCTTCACAATTATCGTTTTAATGTTAGTCAGCCGACCTTCGGTAACGATCAGTCGCGAACGAACCTTTAATCATGGCTTCCGCTTTTGCGGGACCACCTAGAATATGCCCCACTGTGGTCAAGTACTGTATAAGACCCTGTTCCCCCCAAAAAAAATACGTTCAAAACAATGATCACAAGGCATTGACTATACTCACCGATTCAAAAAACCTGACTATCATGAGATAATATTTAACCCATCCGAAAACACGACGGCGACACCACGTATAAAACTCTGCGCACCATAACGTGTATTATTCACATGTCTGAGAAAAAACCTCGTCAGTCCCACCATACACACCGGAGGAGAAACAGTAGAGAATAACATACTGAAACGAATCATGATCTCCCCAAACGATCTTCTGTTCCCAGAAATACGCAGGGTCATACCCAAGATTTGTGAGCACACGTTTCGCTTGCGATGCAACCAAATGGTCATGACCAAGTTCAGGATCAAAAGTCGCATTTTTGTTTGGAGACCGAGGTCCTCCTAGGATTTCTGGAGCAGCGTAGGATGATGGAGAAGAGGGCTCCAGGAATGCATCTTGAAGTTTCTATCAGAACCGCAAATGTTGAGCTCGACTTTGGTGTAATGTCAGCAAGACAGATAGCACGGACGGGGGTTGTTGACGACGTGTAGCGCAGACCGTTGGTACAACCTCCTCCAAGTTTGAAAACAAAGCCTCGGATGCAGAATCTGGGACTCAGGCTAGACCACAACATTCCGAGAAGACTGCGTTAAGACACAACCAAGGCAAAAAATAAAAACAGAATCTTGAAGGTTTGCTGGAAGAAAAGCAGAACAACCATCTTCCCCTCTGTGTGCGTCATAGTATAGCAGTAGTGACATCAGCAGCAGCAGCAGCAGTAAACTCGTGCTTCAATATTCCCGAGTCTTTCCATCGCCACTATCACAAGCAGAGAAGCAGACAGTCTCTCCACAAGCAAAAGACATCCGTAAACAAGAGAAATTCCTAGCACCACTAGACCTGCGCCTGAGGACGTCGGTATCGTCAGACGTACTCGGAGGCGCTGTACCATTCCAGCCATCTTTTTCTTCTGTTGAAAAGTAATGTGAACATGATCTTAGGGCAGTTCCGTAGGATGAGCCAGTTTTCTGGGGGTGTGAGGAGTCTCTATGAGTATGGTTAGACATGCTGAATTCCAGCTCCGCGGCACGGAACGGCGAGGGTGACTCGGCGACTGCAGTGAGATCATGATACTTACAGTATCTCTTGCCAGAGTGGATGTTCTCGACGTTCATGTAATCCAAAGCTGATTTCACGTTCACCTGAAGAGGAATTATCACAATTCATCAAACAAAACAATAGAATAATAAAGAAAAATACTTGGGTACTCCCAAGGATTGAGCTCATGAAAAGCGGCTTGATACCACAAACCATACCGTTTGAAAATGATTAGCAAAACAATAAAATCCAAGTCTTCTGCATTGTTGGGGGATGCTTCGGGCGGCACTCCGAATAAATTTCACGACTGTTCAGTTGCATGCTAATAGATTTTGAATCCGCGCAGATTCGGGAGAGGACGGACGAATAGGCACCGTACACGGAGACACCTTCGTAGATTAAATCCTTGTTCCGTCTACACCGAAATTTACATCTTTGGATGCAGACATCACCAGTGTACGAAGCAGAAATTATTGATAGTAAATAAAAACCTGAACTGAAAGAACGAAGGTCGCATTTCGCGACGAATATTGGGAAAGCACTAAGGAGTCGATGTGGTGTTGATGTAAGGCTTGCAGACGTCGGGGTCGTGGTACTGAGTGGGATCTCTAGTGAGATAGCCAAGTTCGACACCCTGCATGTACGACCTAAGATACCAATGAGCATGCGGGTAGAGCAAGAGCATTAACTTGACCTCACCATTGTCTAGAAAGATTTCCTGCCAACACCGACTGCTCAACTTTGAAGTTCCAGAACTAGCGCAAATGAAATCAAGCGATCTAAAATCATACACAAGGCGAAGGTACACTCACATACCACCCTGCACCTTGACTGTACATTAATTTCTGCGCATCGGCCCATTTATACAGGAAAGCATCGGTAGCGTCGAACTGAGTAGGCAACCCCCATTCTCCGAACCAAAGGTTAGTATTGCCCAATGCTGCATCTGTTTCGGATCTTTTAAGGTCTAGAGAACCGTATTTTAGCAATGACACGGACTGCCAGCAGCGAAAACTTACTGCAGATGCTCTCCATATATGCTTGTTCAGTGGGATCAGCAACTCCCTGTTATATGTCTAATAAGCTTCCAGAGGTCGCGACTGAGAAGACACTTACACCAAAGCTGGAGTAATTAATTGAACAAATCAACAGACCGAACCAAAGAAAAGAGAGTTCTCATGCTCACGAGTAGTAGAGATGGTCATCATACCCTTGAGGTCCATCCGCAGCGTCAGCAGGATTGGGAGGGTTATCGTGCTGCCAATTAATATCCATGAAGCTGAGCGAAAAGATCATAAACCAGAGAACAAGCACAAATAGATACAGAAAGTCACCTTGTAGTTAACGGAGTTCTGCCTTGTGACTTCCACCCAGCGAAAAATCGAAAATCGCTGTACTTGTTCACCATCTGGAGGAGAACAGGGATCGAATCGCGTACGGCACTTGCAACTTCCGAGTCCAGGGATGTACTACTAGCAACGGAGGCCAAAGCTGAGGTAATGTTTGTTGAGATGCCGACATTGATATCTATATTTAGAGTTGACGTGGATTTAATTCCAAGAACGGCCTCGACGGCACGAATCACTTGGACAAATTGCTTCTGGTCTGATATGCAGATTAAGAACCGGAAGCAGACGGAGCACAGGGTAGAACGTACAAGTGCCATAACCAGGAGTTTTGCTCGCATCCATGATTGGTTCATTTATGGCTTCGATGGAAAAAACACAATCAAAATCAGGGTCCAGATGTGAGAACGCAGTCATAACTGCAGCCCAAACAAGTGCCCTGTGGTAATTGTAGGGTGTCTGAAACAGATGCAATTAATATGTAGCTCTTGATGTTGTCCTGCGAAAACGCACATAAAACTCCACATCGGTTGTACACCTCGTGAGATCGTCAGCTATCACCTCAGATTGATACCATACGTGAGATTACCTGCCAGCGAATTCTTGCCCAGAGGTTTGTACTCCGGGAAGAGCATGATGATCTAGAATAACTGCAATACCAGCATCCTTTAACCAACTAAGACCTTGTTTCTGTTAGAAATGCTATCAATACTTTATTTCTGCAATCCAGGGAAAATACATGTTCACAAGACGACGCATGCCTCCGCGTGGGAAAAACTCGACTCCCCTGTTGACAAGTGGTTCAACAATCCAGTATCCCAACTGAATGAACCAGAATTAAGCGAGGAAGCGAAAGATAGCATAACACAGAACGTACAGGAACCCTGACAGAGTTGATCCCAAGTCCTTTTAGTGTGTCAACGTCACCCTTGGTGAACCAAGTCGACCTGACGATCGAAAAAGTTTAAGCACTTCTAATCCGTCAATAAGACACCATCCTACCAGTGCTGATCGAATATCTGATCAACGGTATCTGGATATGCTTGTGCGAAGGCACTGAAGAAGGATGTCACGCTATTAGACGAACAGACCATACAATAATCAGAGCGGGTGAACGTACAATTCGGTCGAAATACAGTCCGCGCATATGGAACAGTTTTGACCACCCATGCTGTGCCATTCTACAGGACGGTTAGGTTGCTTGACAGACAAGGGAAGTATGTTAATCGAACTACCTTGGGGGAGCATCCATGACTCGAGCAGTAACCTATGAGAGGATTAGTACACACTAAAGCACGACAGACGCGTAAAGCGCGTACCAAGAACCAAGATTAACACCATATGCCTTAGCAGGTTGTTTGCCAGCCGCGGCTAAAGAAGCCAAGGCCAGCACAGAAGCTGTGAGAAGCGTGGGCCACATAGCTATGTGGTAGAATATGAAAGGAGTGGAGGAGCCTCAACTGAGGGGGCTTTGAACGAGTGTAGAAAGGAAGGGAGACTGCGACGATCCGTGGTAGTGCAAGAACACAATAAGTGCAAGCTTTAACTTGAACTGTTCCTTAAATAAATCGTCCCTGTGAAACATTCTGACAGCTGTCAGTGAAAGCTTCTCGGAAAGCCGGCCGGTCTAGTAACTTACCTGTTTCCTGCCATCGTCACCCTGAGTCAGGCTTTGGAATCTCTTCGACCCTTTACCAACCCATCTACACAGCGCATCATGTAGGCAGACCTTGGACGTCCATAACAGAGTCAACGCGACATCTCGTGCGGATACCTAGCCCAAGGACGATGGCGTCCTTCCTCAATCCGCGCGCGAAAGTCTTGGGCCGATTCAACACGACATCTAGGCTCGAGAGGATATCCAATCCCAGTCACCAAAGTTACTTGTGGAAGCCTTTACGAGATATTACCGCTTCTGTTAC